>JAULBS010084506.1:0-18486 GCA_032355785.1 Symmetromphalus regularis | reverse complement strand
TCACTCTAAATTCTAATTGTTTGTGATAATAGTAAATTATATTTTATTAATGAAATAATTAGTGGCAACATTATTCGTCTACAGAGAAACATTTTCCCTTTTATTTAGATATATTTTTTAAAGTTGGTAAAAAAAGGAAAGCACCACAGACCAGTCGATTATTGTAAATTTAGCCTTTTCGTTTAATTGAATAATCCACGTAATTGAATAATATTCCATTTGCATGGAGGCTATTCAATTAAGCGGAACCCACTGTACTACACATATAGACTGTGTTACGTGTGTAACAGCTTACTGACTCAGATGGTGAATATGAGAGTGTGTATTTCAGAGCAATAAGTGTGATGCTGGGAGAGGAATGGAAGCGACTTGGTACAGATGAAAAAGCCAGATTCAAGGAGGAAGCAGAAAAGCTGGCCAAGGAAAGAAGACAGATGTCTCCAGATTGCTGGAAAAGGAAGAAATAACGTTAATGTAACTAGTGAGTGAACTTTTGATTTTCATTCGTATTTCTAACAATGTTAACAGGAGTTGAAGTTGGCCAAAATTAATGACACACCTTTAGTCAAAAGTTTCCATGTCAATGTGCGCTCACAGACACACTATTTTTTATTGATTTGCTTTTGAGATTGAATCTGTTTTCCTGATATCTTGATACGAGATAAAATTTTTAAATAATGTGCGAGTATAAACACAAAATATCTGTCATAAAAATATCTCCTGCCCTAATACATGGTTTATATATCCAAGTGTCTTTCATTTCTTTTTAGCCTAATTTTAATATTTCTTCTATTACATATTACAGTTTTAATATTTCTTCTATTACATATTACAGTTTTAATATTTCTTCTATTACATATTACAGTTTTAATATTTGTAATTTTTTTCTTGTTTTTAGAGGAGTAACTACATCCAATGAAAATGATCTCACCTTTGTGCACTGCCATGTTGTTTATATGCAAAGTCAGACGAGGAACATTTCTATGACTGGAGATATATTTTTATACTAGAGTTTTGATATTCATTGTTATTTATATATGCATGATAATGTTTTATTTTTAAATGCTTTTTTCTTGCATGAATTTACCCCTACATGCATTTCCAGTTACAAGCTTTTTTTTTTACAGTGGTATTTTGTGTTCAATCTTTAAAAATATAAATTTTGATGGAATTTTTGAGTTTCCTGTATTACAAATCAAAACATATTTCTTTGTAAAAATATTTAATTTGTTTGTGCCATTAGGCTAGAAGTAAAAGGCTTTGCTTTGTGTTAAATGTTAATGAATACAGATTCCTATGTTTGTATTACCGAAACATGAGATTTTAAACTTTAAAAATACAAGGCACAGCAGAACAGGGGAGCTTGGGGTTTTTCTCTTGCCCCTCCCCCCAACACCCTCAGTAATTCTGAATCAAGCATAACCTCATATCCACTCAAAACTCAGTGCTTCAGGCCTTGATTTGTTAGCCCACCAATGTTCACTTGCTTCTGTCATGCCTGTATACCTATAATAAATGTATACATCTGTGCAAAAAGTTAAAGGTGCTTAACCCAGTATTAACTAGTATAATGTTCAGTTATAGATAACTCCTTCCCCATCCCCTTTATTTCATGGAAATATTTTATAATTCCGTGTTTTAAAAAATTCCAGACCTCAGAAAGAAGCTCTCACTTTCCCCCATCATTGTTACATCTTATCCTCGTCTTATATTTGCTGTTTGAATATCATTTTAAAGATGCACAATCCAAACTTGTAGAAATGTATTACCAAATAAAAACATTTGTTTTTGGGTTCGAAGTACCACAATCCACATGTTCGTTGTTATTCAGATAATTTTCTACCTTCGTACTTTAAAAGGTTTATAGAAATAATACAGCATAAACCATATTTAACAATAGCAACAAATTTGTAAATGAGTATAATGATGATTAGCTTTTGCACAGGTGTATAAAAAAATACTTAGCATAATTTAAAATTTGGTAGCCTTTTGGATTTGATAAATTATAGCTCACTTTGCATGCATACTTTTCTTATACATGTATTGCTTTTATTTTTAGTCCATTTATCTAGTAAAATTAAAATGTTTGATTTATTCTTTTATATACAATAAATAAAATTGAGTTAAAACATTAAAAAAAATACTGAGTACATGTGTGTTCAAAAGAGTATAATTGTGTATAAACAAACAATTAGAATTTCATACAATTAGATTTTAAAATAAATTTTCTAATGGTCAAACCTGCCTGTAATAGCCATCCATGGAACCAGAAAAAAGTATGTTATTATCAGCTTGCTTTTATATATATATAGGTTGAAATACATACTGTGAATGATGATGTGACATGAGGAGAGACTTTGTTTCAGACACACCGGACACAGTAGAACATGAGAGGTCATTTATATAGATTATTCAGACTTGCCTACCTTTCCGTTATCTCTGTAATATTTCTGGACAGACACTCCAAACTACGACATTATGGCGATATAGTCAAAATTTTCTATGGTTGACAGTTACCCGATTTATTTATAAAGAAAGAAAAGAAATTTTGTTTTGCTTATGTTGTCAGTTTGCTTATACCGAAAGCATTTGCATAACTTCCGAGGTGAAAATTCAGTTGTCACGTGTGCTGCATTCCTGACTGAACCCTTTGATTTCCTGAGAAATCATATTTATGGGCCCTAGGTTCCTAAAAGTTTTTTTTATGGGTAGGTCGGTCTGGATTATTTTTGAAAATAAAGTAAAAGCCTTGTGGATAAAAGTTTTGTTAAATCTGTGGGTGGTGGTATTGGCTCTGATGGTCTTGTATTATACAATTCAGCCTTAAATATAGCAGGTTTGACGAGAATTCAGTTCCGGGGTGAAAGAACATTGTTAGCTTTGTATACTTGAACTTCTAATCACTGCCATTTACAAACAAATATAAGTGCTTTATAAATATTTATGATTATTTATAATGTGTTATGGATGATTTTTAAAATTTACATTATTTATTGTTATGCCTTTTGTGTGTAGTTTTCTAGCTTATTGAGAACATGTACTGGCCCTTAAAACTTGTCATAATATTTTTGTTTGTTGAGAGTTATTTTGTTTATTTTCAAGATTTGTATCACAACAGTGCTCAACAGAAGTGCTATTACAAATAAGTTACAGTATTCATCCTAGTGCTATTTCATTTTTGGTATTGAATGTATGTATGGCTTAACAAATTGTTAAACAGTTTCTCACACTATATCCTATCTTATATTTCAAACAATTACCCCTCAAATACCATGATGTACTTAATCCCCACCCCAAGTCATTCACATTTGTAACATTTATTTTGAATGCACATTTCACATATAATTCCTCTTTCCACACTTAAACTTGTTTTTTATTGTAAGCCCAAGGCAGATCTAAAGGAGAGTCTAGATCCCATTTAGTTTTTTTAAATAACACATTATTTTATATTTAAAAACCAAACAATTTAGCATGTTATAAACTGCGACTTATAATTGTGGTTATGTTGCTACTTTTTAGATTTATTTAACAACCGCCCGCCCCCTCTCCTCCCCAGCACAAAAGTACACATTAGTTATTGGGGGTCACTACGTTTTAGAGCTGACATCATTAAATAATAGCGTTAATGATTCATGGCTCTTAAATTGTCACATCCATGTAGATAATTCAAACTGACCCCTACAACTATACATTATTTCAACACCTCACTTCATGGTGGAGGGGCCATCATTAAATAAATAATTCAACCCACGACAGCGATTTCAAAGATAAAACAATGCCGCTGATCCCGTTGGTGAAACATTGTATTACAGTCATACATAAGTTTGGAAAATATTTGTGTGAGAAGCTATTTAGTCATTTTGTTTGGTCTGTGTTAAGATAGTCTTTGTAATATAATATCTGGCAGGTGGCCTTTATTTTACTATAAGTTAAGCTTGAGCAACCAGCTGTTTGTCTGGCTAAAGAGTTTCATGTCTTGTATCAGTGTTGTGAAAGTTTATTTGTTATAATAAGTTATACATTAAGAACATGTTATACATTGAACAGATGTTAAACAGATTGTATTAACAGATAAATGGTAGGAATTACTGTTTGAAAAAATGGTGACGTCTATACCAATAGAAAACTCATCATTATCTTGTTTTATTTAGATTATGCTTTAAAAACACTGATGCTGTGTCCTACCCTCCTGTACAGTTTGTACAATTTCATCTTTTCACCAGTAATTTTGGGAAGTTGTGTATTTACAACAATAAGTTCTAGGGGGCTCTATATTAATTCTCATTACACCCTAACTCACTTCAATCACTAGAAAAAGTTCAAAACATTTTTTTTCAATGATTTCTACCAACAGTCATATGAATGAAAATGAATTGTCCTTGAAATAATTGTGTGATCTATGTACATTAATAGTTCACTTCTCCCCAGAAATTAATTTAAGAATGTGTTAAATGGTGCTGTTTAAATAAACATTTTCCAGTCAAAACTATTTGTTTTGATTCTATTGGCTCACAAGTCCAAAAAGCATTTTAAAAATTATTTTATTATATTCCCTTTTTTCAGTCCCGTATGTGGTTAATGAAATTGGAATATCAATAGGGGATATCAAACAAATGAAACGGAGTTGTAAATGTCCTGTTATGCCAACTTACAATTTATAAACTTCACAAGATTATATAAAAATGTTAATTATTTCAAAGAGCTGTAGGTTAATTTGTTATAATACACATGTTGAACTGACAGCACTGTGTGTTTTCAAGGACTGAACGCAGATAGGCAGATGTCATAATTTGTTATTTCATCTGAAAAACATTTTGTGCAACTGCAAACACGGGGATAACCCAAAAAACTTTGGATGAGCCAAAATGAGTATTTTTGTAAACAATTCTAAAGCATGTATAATTTATAATGTAAAAAAGGTTGCAGTAGCTGAATTTACATTACAATGGCATGTTAATGGATGTAACAAGGGTGTATTTGAAGACCAGTACATTAGTAATTGTTAACATTATGCTTCAGTGATTCATATTATGTATTTGTGAAGTTGTTAGGACAGCTGGTTGTTAATGCCACCATGTATTTTGGTTTATTTCACTTAAATTTCCACATAAGTACATTTTTTTTTTTTAATAGATAATTTTATGAATAGGTTTATGAATAAATTTGTAATTTATGAAAAAAAGAACTTCATTTATTGAGCTGATGTTAGCTTGATTTGCAGAAGCTATGTATTTACCAGCAAGAATTGCAGACAGTTTTTGTTTACCATGTTAAACAGGATATGAACTGCATGTATATCACAATGTTTGGTAGCCCATTCCAGAAATTACTGGTTTGTTACTAATAGAATGTAAAATATATTTTAAAATATTATTCACTGAACAAATATATAATTGATATCTTGTTCTTTAATTTGAATATCTGTTATGTTTTACTGTTATTATTGCATAATATTCAAAGTTTATAAAACTGTTGAATGTGTTCAGATTGAAATCAGTGGACATTCCACAGAAGTGAATGTTGTTCACTTATATAGCACCCACCATGTAATAACAGTGATAATACCCACCATGTAATATCAGTGTGTTTTGTTTGCATTTAGTTCTTGCAGCATGTTATTTTAGATTTTAAATGTTTATGTGAAAATGAGCATCTGAAGTAGTGAGTCACTGTTGGTGTGAAGTGTGTATCGATTTACTCCTAGGTCACCATTTTAACACTTGTTCTTCACCAAGTAGGAGGATAAAAATATATACATTTTAAAAATTAAACAAAAATTTTATACAAATGGAAATTTGGATATTTTTAAGCATTTTGTTTCATTTTTCACATACTGTTTTTGTATTAATATTTAAAAATGTCATTTGAAATTCTATACACTGTATAAGGCATATTATAATTTAAAAGTATTGTAGTCATAAAACCAATACAACCTTATCCATAAACAAAATGATAAAATTAATAAATTCTGGAATCAAGCGTTCTCATAACATTTTATTACCAGCATGTTTTTATCACATTGAAGAATAATGGAGTTTTCACAGAAAATTTAATATCCCATACCTTTCTTTACCAATGACAACAACTCCATTGTGCAAAAGTTTATAATATGTATGCTTGTTTTAATCTTAATCCTTCATCAAATCCTAATATGGCTACTAATGTAATTTTTATTGTGAATAGTGATAAACTTCATACAATTATAACATTTTACCAAATCTCTTAAAGGCAATTTTGTTTAAAGGTGTGGTTGTATTTCTATTTTATTATTAAATTGTTACATAATTATGTCTTCAAAAGTCGATATATTAAAAGCATTTATTTTCCTGAATAACCTATGTTCTTGTCCTAGACCATGGCTATTTATTTAAGCCTTGTTTGAGCAAATGGTTTGTTTGAGTTACTGAGATATGACACTGTTGTGAGAAAATTTAGCCAGTAAAGTATTGCATGCATGAGTGTGTGGACAGCTCAACACGTTTGTGCATCAGGCAGCTATTTGTTATCACATGCGCTTCAACCTTTTTCATTAACTGTGCACGCTGTTTGTTTTACCATAATAGTGCATCCCATCTTACCAGCCTCAATTACAGAACTGCCTCTCATTATGAAATTGAATCATTCAGTCATTTCTGCATCATAACAAAATCAGGGATGAGAATTCTCCACGGAATCAGACCAATGGTTATCTAGCTTTTTGCGAATGCTAGTCTGTGCTGAAAGTACAGCTGGTTTTTCAAAGCACCACCTATACTGTATTTACTGAATAATCACTCAGAACTCTAGGTGAACACCGAACAGTAATAAAACGCTATCTGTATTGAATCATTTTTGCAGGGAACACATCGTAATGCTTATTTTCAGACTTTCTTCACAATTGACATTCTCATCCCTGCAAAATTGTTACCCATTGTCCAATTTACTTTATTGCATACCATTATTAGTGTCATCAGTGTGTTCATACAAATGTGTTTTAGCCACAGTATTGCTAACCAATGCTCTGCCATTTTCGCGGTTGAATCTGCACAGTTTGAGTGTCATCAGTGTGTTCATACAAATCTGTTTTAGCCACAGTATTGCTAAGCAATGGTCTGCCATTATCACTGTTGAATCTGCACAATTGCAGATGCCATTACGTTCAAATATAATTTTAATATTTGAATGCTAATCAGCACGTATTATTGAATTTAATTTGTTTGTAAAATGTGAACAAGTATTTGTTTGAAAACTCCAGTCAGGATAACTGGTCAAGATCAGCTTTGTTTTTTACTTTTTTTCTTGTGAGACTAAGCTATGAAATGTAGCTGTTAAGAAGCAAGCTTCATTTTGTGAATCAAATTTACATTAATATGTTTTTGTACATGTATTTGAAAATATACACATTTCAAATTAAAAAGCCTTTTTGTTGTGAACATTTTTATTTTAAACAAACATTACTGACAAATCAGTGGTAACTCTACCAGTGTGATACTGAAAACCTTGTAAAACATTCACACGATTCTCTAGAAATCGGTGGTAACTCTACCAGTGTGATACTGAAAACCTTGTAAAACATTCACACGATTCTCTAGAAATCAGTGGTAACTCTACCAGTGTGATACTGAAAACCTTGTAAAACATTCACACGATTCTCTAGAAATCAGTGGTAACTCCTACCAGTGTTGAACTGAAAACCTTGTAAAACATTCTCACATGATTCTCTAGAAATCAATGGTAAATTCTCTACCACTTTTATACTGAAAATATGGGAGTATCTTTGCATCACAGTTCAAAAACCTGTAAAACATTCACACAAATGATTCTCAAGAAATCGGTGTTAAATTCTCTGCCACTGTTATAATGAAGGTTGTATCTTTACATAAAAGATTTTAAGAAATTATTGGCAATATACATAACAGTGTTTCAAAATCCTCTATAACATTTACACAAAACATTCTTCAGAAAATGGTAATGTTCCAACCAGCACTTCAAAAACAAAATATTTTTCAGAAATTACTGAAAACACTGTCAGCGTTTCAAAAACTTGTATAACACAAAATATTCTTCAGAAATTGGTAATAACTTCAACAACTGTTTCAAAATCTTGTATAAAATTTACACAAACAAATTCTCAAGAAGTCTGGTAAACTTTATACCAATGTTGTATTGACATTTTTATTGCATCTTTACATAAAAGATGAGTTGTTAAATTAATGCAAAATGTAAAAAAAAGAAAGATTCTTCAATGATCAATAGATATTCTGGAATGGTGGATGACGTTTGTATGTTAAGAAAATCTTGCATTACATTCAGAAATGATACTTTAACATTCTGTATTTGTTAATAGCAACATCTATACATATATATTAAAAATCTAATCTTGCATTATGTTGATACCAGGGGTTGAAAAATAATTTTAACCCCCTTGAACACTGGTAAATTATTTTAAAACACACTTGACCAAGGACAAGTGAGATTTGCTTTTTCACTTGCCCTTCCAAAATACCCTAAAATATATTTCATATATAGCTATATACATAAGAAATGTCGTAAATTTAATATCTTGAAAGTTTACTTGCACATGGGCAAGTTAGATCGTGCAGATTAGTTGCCCAACCATCAAATTCCACTTGCATTGGGCAATAGTATTTTTCAACCCCTGCATACATTTTTAAAAGATGGTCATTATTATATGGCGTATGTTAACATTCATATGTATCGAAAACTTTCATTCATTATGTTCACATAAAACATTAACAGTTGGTAGATATGGAACAGTGAGTGGAAATATTTGTCTCTTCAATATCTTTCATCATTTTCACAAAAGATTCTTGTGAGACATCCGTAATATTCATCAGAAAAGTTTCCATGAGAACATTCATGCAATTGTTGTATCGAATATCCGGTAGCACACACCAAACAGTCCGGTGTAAGAACAAATACAACACTCAAGCCAGGGTTGTTTCCTGTCGTGGGCAGATAACTGAGTCAAGCACTGGGTTATTTCTTCTCGAGTCGAAGGATCCTTTAAAACATCTTCTGGCTGAATATCTTTGAAAAAGCGAATCTGAAATGAAATACAATCATTAGGGAATGAACTTTATGGACACAACAGACCAACATTTTTCTCAAACCAAGTTTTTAAAAAATCTGCTTTGTTTTTTTAAATAATTTTTTAAGACGAGAAAATCGGTTGGTCTACAACTGATATTAAAATTAGATGAATTCATAGTCCACTAATCAGATGACAAAATAATAATAATACATTAAAAAAAACTAAGTTCCAAACTGACATGCAAGCAGACCTAAAAACAGCAGTCAATCTCTGGAGCAACTAAGCTTGAATCAGGTGGGACTAAAAACAAATACACTGTTTTAGGCGGGTGATTATAAAAATAGTTTGAGACCAGATTATGAATAAGATAATGAATAACCCAGAATTTAGTTGTTAGTAAAATATATTTATTTTTAAGACATCAAAATGTTAAAGATTAACCATATCTGTTTTGAGAAAGTGAAATATATAACATATGGATGGATGGATGGGTGGTTCTTGGCTAATCTGGTCATTTCAGGCTTTCAGCACTGGCAAAAAAATAGAACATTTTCAAGCCGATTGTTGTTGTTTTAGATTTTGTTTCAAATAAGCATACTATAAAAGGTACCAGCAGCACACTTTCTGTGTTAAGTCCTACAAAATGACCGTCAGAGAACAGTGACACCCCTGCATTACGTCAGTACCATAACGTATATTTAAACTTTGAGCAGTTTCCTGTGAAATTAGCATCAGCAGAAGTTAAAATAGCCACAAATTAATATCTGAAAAGTGAATTGAACATTTTCGACCCAAAAACATAAAGGCTGCATATTATATTACCCCTGGCACTTTGTACAGTTAGCAAGTTCCACTGAAACAAACTTAACAAAGACTGTTCCCAAGTAGTTTTTATTAGTTTTTTTTTTTTCTGATTAGATCATCTGTCCTTGTTCTTTATCATTCACCGGATTACATTATCTAAGTAATCTATTTTTCGCTGAAATTGGTATGTTTTGGCCTGTTACAGTACTAACGGAAGCGTTACAGTACTGATGTGTACATGACTGAGTTACCATCTTTTTAACACGGATATGTCCCACTCAATTATCTTCAGTGTTCACTGATCAATGTCATATCTGCTATTTCAGTTTGCATTACTTTTTTCAACATATCAACTTAAAGTAATGTTGGTATCTGAGACTGAATATTATGGCCGTTACGGTACTGACTACAAGTATCAGCATTATGTCTTATTGGACTTAAAGAATAACGATTACGCATACATGGGCAACACAATGGGGAGTAAAGATTATTGTTGATATTCCAGTTGGTGGCATTGTCTAGATGTGACATGCTCATTACTACTGCCTTATTGGCTTGGTGCGGGGCCTTGGGCAAAGCCCTTTTCATGTGCACATAATCATTATGCATTAATCTAATAAGCTGGTATGAGTTCCATCATTTTCTTGTATATTGGTAAGTATTAGTTCAATTCTGGTTTATCTACAAGTCCTGATATGATATGAATGCCATTCCAATAAACCATTCCATTTGGTCGGGATGAACAAAGCAGCAACAAAACAGCTCCACATTCAATGTGCATAAAGTATTGTGAGCAATACATGATCGGACTAACTGCGAAAGTAGCGAAGTCTGGATATGACAGGATATTACATTATGTCAGTGTGTTCCTTTAAGTCAGACTGATCAGTACAGTAATGAATAGTAAGTACCGTAAAGCATGAATATGTTATGGAACTTATGTTATTTATGTTACAGTACTTACGTTATTTACCTTACGGTACTTACTCGTATTTGACGTACTGCCTTCACACGTGCTCAATGCACTAAGCAATGCATGCGATTTCGGTGCCTTGGCTGTGAGGACGCTTCAAACTACTTGGCAAATATATCAGTTTTGTCATTAAGTATTTGATCTTTGGAAAAAAACGTTACGGTACTGATTTTTAATAAACAACAGGGTTAACAAAATAAACTTGAAAATATCCAGGCATTAACTCAAATCACGGACCTTCGACTACTTCGAAATAAGCGCCATTAACAACACTGAAGGATCACATGGTCCAGCATTTTGTACCTCAGTCAGTTGTCAGATGGAGACACTGAATTTTGTCCATTACGGTACTTACGCTCAACTAGGCGACAGTGTTAAACTGAAAATATTTTTCATCTTGTTGTAATTACATGTAAATTTGTCATTACAACAAATATAAACACTATGATCAAGGTTTTGCTTTAAAAATTCTGAGGTAATGATTAACATTTAAATGTGCTGACAAAAAACATTGGATCGTTTTGCGACAGCGCATTTTGGTATATAATATATATGTTAATGATCCTATTGTGCTTATATCGTTGTATTATCAGTTGATTTAACTTCAGTTCAATGAAAACCTGTAGTATTATAGATTCTAGCTCAAAAAACTTTAATTATGTGACAATTTTTATGCCCGTTTTCTCTGAAAATGTATGGTGACAGCAAATGACCAGATTAGCCAAGAACCACCTGTATACATGAAAGTTGGTAAAACTTGCTTCTACTTTATTTTCATTTTTTTTCAGCAAAATTAATTTTAGCTATTGAAGGTCGTTAAAAAAAAAAATTGCAATCTTGATGCACTGTTTCTTAGAAAAACCTTGATATACGGTTATGTTAGAGGCATACATAATGTTTGATATCAAATATGATAGGATATAAGAATGTCATCTTACTGCATCTCGTCTCCACAGGTTAGCCAAGAGCCAGCCTGTTCCGTCATTCAGCAGGAACCTCATCATGTACGTGTGTTCCATGTACACTTGGCTGTCTGAAAACAACATACACATACTGTAATTCACGAAATTAACGCAAACATCATACTAATGCAAAAAATGCGTCCATTTCGCGATATCATGTCGCAAATATTTCGTGCTGCATTTATTAAACACCTCCTCTTCCCCAAAAACCCTTCCACATGCAACGAACAACTATTGCCAGCAACTTGTTTCCGGTTATTGATACTAATTAATGACAAATACAACTAATGCTTTAAAATGACATCATTTCAAATAATGTAGTTTTTAGTGAACATCACGTTTCGTCTGCATTACTGAGTACGAGTTCAAACAGACCAACTACAAAAACAAAGACAACAAGCCAATCAATTAAAATAATACTAACTCCAAAGATGCAATTGCCAAGCCAAGCATGGTTGTCAAGAAAGTATTATCCGGAAGTACTCTGGACTATTCGGAAGTAATAGTAGACGCAATCAACTAATTAATAAACACGATTAACACATTGATTGTTGCAAGATAAACTAAGCTACAAGGAAGAACAACTAACAATTTATAAAGCAAGCGATGTACTACTCGCAATAAATTGGAGTCGCTAGAGTAGACTACTCGCGATAATTTAATGTTGCGTTTTTGGCTGGGGTACCTGGCTCGCAGTAATTTGGTGTTGCATTAATTTCCTGAATTAGAGTATCACTTGGTAAAACACTGATAAACTTTGTATTGAGGGTTATATTTCTGAAATGTGAATCTATGTCATAGGCAGATCAAGAGGAGGGACTTCAACCACTAATTTCAATTTTTTCAATTATAATATGATCGTATATAACTTTGGAACACCCTTCTCCCACTACATCAAGTATTTTTATATATATTTTTTTTTGGCCTCCTCCCCTTCAAAAATTTCTGCCATCACCTATGGTAAAATATACTACGGTCAAAATTGTTAATTTTCATTTAACTTCAAAATCAAGTTGTATGTATGTTAAAATAATCCTATATATATTTTAGTCATTATAGTACATTTTAGTATTCTAGCAGATATTTTAAATAATGTGTTAAATAATGACTATTAAATATGTGTTTCGTTCAAATAAAAGTGGAATTAGAAGAAAACAAAATGGCCTTTGGGAAATGATGGCATATTTTGCAGTGACTAAGTAACAATTTCACTGGTTCCAAACATTCCCATTAGCTTTAATTAGCTAAATATTTCATCCTGAATGCAGCCCTGATAATTAGTGCTTATAAAAATTTTAGTTGCCGTTTTAAAATATTCTATTAATTTCAAAATTTCCTTACCTTGTGTTTTACCGCATTTAGGACAGACTAAAATGGTTGAACTCTGAGTATCACCCGATTTGAGACAATCTAACAGTTCCATAAAGGTTCTGAAATAAAAATTGTCATAGCAGAAAATCTGTTAATATTAAATACATCATACTCACATAGTAATAATGGAGATATATACCCATTATTACATACTCATCTCGTATCACTGCCATGCTCACAACAGTGTTAACTGATGCACACCCACCTTCGTACTTCTCTGGGAAACATACCAAGTAATTGGGGTAGTGCTATAACTACTGGTGCACCTGCACCTTCGTACTACTCTACCGTTACAGCTACAGTATTCTATATACGTTGTTCACGGTAACACCGTACCATCATGTTTATGTACATGTATATTATTGATGTATTCTACATGAATTAGTTAGTACAACCAGGAGTGCCGTTCATATAGAAGGTCCCTTATATGTGTTGTCTACTTAGAATAGGTCATATGCCACAGTCCTGTTTGGGGACAGATGTCAGTGTATGTTTGTATGTCTACAGTAGATTATGCTACAGGTACATGTATGTAGTTTCACGTATATCAGGTGGTACTTGTACACCATCATACCATTATCACAGGCATCTGTCTCCACTTTGCCAAAGTTACATAATAAATATGTTACTAAATCTCTTTGTTTCTTTGTTGTGTTGTAAACATAAACTTATTAAAGCAAGAGATAATTTGTATCTCTGAACTGGCAATCTTGTCATATAAATTTATTCCAGTAAAAACAACCAGCCTCTGCCTGAAATACTATTGGTCATTAGATCAATCCCTTCACTGGGCTATTTCTTGTTTCTGTCTATGGTCCAATACTGGTGTAACAAAAGCTGTGGTATGTATTATCCTCACTGTGGAAAAGATCATATAAAAAGATCCCTTGCTGTTATTCACAAAGAGTAGCTCATGGGGGTAGTGGGTTTCCTTCAATGACCATGAGTTGCAAAAACCATATGTTTCACATTTAGTGGCCATTAACTAAACAATGTTTTGGGATGTTGTTAAACATTTGTTTCTTTTTGTTGTGCTACAGATTAAAGCAGTTGGTCTGATGAATAAAGGAACTACTGTATTAATTCTATTTATAGCACCCAGGCGAGATGCAAAACGCAAAAGACGCGCACTAATTAGAATACTAGACAAAGTTTTGTAATACGTGTCAAAATAAATGCTCTGTCACTCAGTGGGAAGATTTTACACGTACACAGGCAGGAAACGCATCTTTTCACAGTGGCTTTAGTAAACAGTTACACAGGGAACAAAAACATCATGTGCTGAATTTACGAAGCCCGTTTTTCTCTTACTGTATAAAAGTGTTAACCGCGTGCATTTAACAAAAGGTCGGTAATTGAAAAGGCATTTTGAATATGGAAACGATGTTTTCCATGTGTTGAATTAGACACCTAGCTGATATGCTTATGTTATTTATTGCAAGACGGCAGTTACACAAGGCAGTTTTACTATTTTAAGGGCACCATTTTTCATGAAAAGGGGGTGAGTGCTTATATTAGGGGGGTGCTATAAATAAAAACAATATGTTATAGGCAATGCCCTAGTATAGGTAGAAATGGCTATTTTGTCCTTATGTTTTCAGCTATTATATTTTAACATAACTAGTTTTACAAAGCTTGCTACTCATAGTAAAGTTAGCCAGCTCTTAGTACCTGTTCTCCGAGTCATGTGCTGGATTACTGGGTGTTTTATCACTCTGTGGACAATCTTCAACAGAACACCTGGAAATGTATTTAAATTGTATTACCAGTTAAGCTAATACATGTCAAATAACAAATACACAATTTTTAAATATACTCAAATCATAGCTTGAAGATTTTAAAAATAAAAATTAATAAATAACAGGTCAAACATCATATTAGTACACTGCAACACATGGAAATAATTCAGTTAAACCTGATATATTTATTGTCTCAGTAGATGACGGGCACTGTAAAGGTAATTTAATAAATACAATTCTTATATAGCTTAAATAGTTAATGGTATATAAAAATAAATAAATGCACTAAAATAATTAGACCAAAATTAATTTGTTTTTGTAATGGCTTGATTCATTTACAAACAGCCCAACCAATCCCAGGTATTTAAAAAAAATATTGACTGTTTTAATAGTTTGATACACTTACAACTACATTGAATGACTTGATACTTTTAATGGCTTGATACACTTACAACTGCATTGAATGACTTGCTACTTTTAATAGTTTGATATACTTACAACTACATTGAATGACTTGCTACTTTTAATGACTTGATACACTTACAACTACATTGAATGACTTGATACTTTTAATGGCTTGATACACTTACAACTACATTGAATGACTTGACACTTTTAATGGCTTGATAAACTTACAACTACATTGAATGACTTGACACTTTTAATAGTTTGATACACTTACAACTACATTGAATGACTTGACACTTTTAATGGCTTGATACACTTACAACTGCATTGAATGACTTGATACTTTTAATGGCTTGATACACTTACAACTACATTGAATGACTTGATACTTTTAACAGCTTGACAGACTTACAACTATGTTGAATGACTTGATACTTTAATGGCTTGATACACTTACAACTGCATTGAATGACTTGATACTTTAATGGATTGACAGACATACAACTGCATTGAATGACTTGATACTTTACTCGCTGACAGACTTACAACTACTCTGAATGACTTGATACTTTAATGACTTGACAGACTTACAAATACATTGAATGACTTGTGCACTTTAATGGCTTGACAGACTTACAAATACATTGAATGACTTGATACTTTAATGGCTTGACAGACTTACAAATACTTGCAAACAGGACAAAATAGCTTGATGAAATCAGACGTCGATGGGTCAGGTTGAATGTTTTGCACTCTGGCTTGGATTCGGAATTTGTATGGAACATCATGCTGCAGAACATCAACAATCTTTGTTCGTTTAATGTGATGATGCCCAGTGATTACTGAAAATTACCATAGCTATTTAATGTGAATATGCCCGCAGATTACTGAAAAATAACAGCTATTTAATGTAAATATGCCCGCAGATTACTGAAAAATACCATAGCTATTTAATGTGATGATGCCCAGTGATTACTGAAAAATACCATAGCTATTTAATGTTAATATGTCCAGTGATTACTGAAAATTACCATAGCTATTTAATGTGAATATGCCCGCAGATTACTGAAAAATAACATAGCTATTTAATGTAAATATGCCCGCAGATTACTGAAAAATACCATAGCTATTTAATGTGACTATGCCCAGTGATTACTGAAAAATACCATAGCTATTTAATGTGAATATGCCGGCTGATTACTGAAAAATACCATAGTTATTTAATGTGAATATGCCCAGTGATTACTGAAAAATACCATAGCTATTTAATGTGAATATGCCCAGTGATTACTGAAAAATACCATAGCTATTTAATGTGATGACGCCCAGTGATTACTGAAAAATACTATAATAGTTATTTAATGTGAATATGCCCGGTGATTACTGAAAAAATACCATAGCTATTTAATATGATGATGCTGAAAATACCACAGCTATTTAATGAGATGATGCCATGATTACTGAAAAATACCATAGCTATTAAAGTGATGATGCCCTGTCTTTACTGAAAAATACCATAGCTATTTAATGTGATGATTTGTGGTGATTACTGAAAAATACCACAACTATTTAATGTGATGATGCCCGGTGATTACTGAAAAATACCATAGCTATTTAATGTGATGATGCCCATTAATTATTAAGGATAAAACCAAATAATGCTGAAAGCAAATTTAAAAAAAAATGAATTGGGGCAGATTTATGCTTATATTCAACAAAACTTAATTAAAATAGAGATTTTTTTTATCATACATATCCACATGTTATAAGTTAACCTTCTGGACACTGCAGGCAACTGAAGGCGACAAATCTAGACAATCGAAATGGCCTTTTAAAATTATTATTTCCTATTGCTTAAATATATTATGGGAGGAAATAACGCAATACCTATATACATAGGATGTTCCCAATTGTAAATAGCAGATTTTTGAAGCGTTAGAACTTATTTATCGATCAAAATGTTCAGTGTAAAAGTGGGGTTTTTCATAAAGTTTTTCGTAACGTGATAAGCAATGGCATTACGCAGAGATTTTGTAGAGCTAATTGGGAATAAATTGTTTGGGGTTTACCGAAGGTGAGGATTTTGATTCTGAATATTGGGAGCGAATGGTGAGAGAATTCTCAAATATAAATTTTGAATGACACCGAGTGTGATGGTGAGGATATGGTGTTGAATGTGAACGATCCAACCATAAATATGAACTACCAAGCGTGGTTTACGGGATTTTTTGTGTTTATTTTTTACACATTTCTAGACCGCAAGTCGTGCAACTACAAAAAAGCCCTTCAAAACCCAACAATAACATTAATTTATTCATACCTTTATATTATTTTATTGTTTTGTTAAGTTTTAAAGTCAAAACATTTGAACAAAATGAGATGCTTCTCAAACAGATTTTTCTCAAAATTAATCCAGTTTTTTGGGGGAAGTAATTCTTAAAAGAATTCAGTAGTCTAAAGGTTAATACTCACCTGTGGCTGTTTCTAACATACACCTGGCTTGCAAGTCAGTGCAAGGCAAACTAACACAATCATTAAGAGAATTGGAATCCAGCAAAGCTGCTTCCACAGCTTGCGAGTCTGTACAAGACAAACTAACACCGTGATCGAGAGAATCAGAATTCAACAGAGCTGCTTCCCTTTCATCACTTTCTGTCCACTTTCTTTCTCTTACTACAGAACTCTGATCATCCAGTGAGCTTCTACATACATCTACAACTTGCCCTTGAGCGACACAGCCTTGCAGCCTCGTACCTGGATCTGAAACAAAATATTAAAGTTGTACTCTTTCTCCTCATTTCCTAAACACAATGAAATTGAAGAGGAAGTTTAGAAAACTCCTTGTCCAGATAAAAGCAAATAAACTGCATATTTATAGGCAGATACAAAAAGATGTGTTACAGGGGATCCAAGCATTTTGCAAACATGAGTGCATAAAATATAATTTTTCCCTCGAGGAAATGGATAACATTTGTTAAAATCCTTCTTTTAAGAGGAGTGTGTGTGTTGACCTATACCCCTACACACTGGATATAGGCCTGTAGTAAATGATTTCTGTCAGATATTTTAAGAAAGTAAACTCACACTGGATATAGGCCTGTAGTAAATGATTTCTGTTAGATATTTTAAGAAAGTAAACTCACACTGGATATAGGCCTGTAGTAAATGATTTCTGTTAGATATTTTAAGAAAGTA
>JAULBS010084495.1:0-18486 GCA_032355785.1 Symmetromphalus regularis | reverse complement strand
TGTCAAGTGACTTCTTTCGCGTTCCTATGTTACGGATTCGTTAACAAATTGCTAACCGTTATTCACTTGCATTACCTTGATTAATTAACATGTCGACAATATAAATTCGTTGTAGAAGCATCTCTCGGGGTATATGGCTTTTTATGCACCCTCTGTGGTAAAAGAACACACAGAGGGTGCTTAAAAAGCCATTTACCCCTCGTGATGCTTCTACAACTTCTAATATAGAAGGATCCATTAAAAATAATAATAATAACTACCCCTTTACGATATGAGCTTCTTTGCCGATAGACGTGAAATGGGATGGGGGAGGTGGGGTGAGGTGGTTGTCGGATAAAATTTGACACTTGGGCATAACGGGTAGTTGAGGAGGTGAAGGGCTGAAACAGCAACTACCGCTCCAACGTAACGCCTCTAGTAAAAAATTGGGTTGCCCTTACATAAACGAAAAAAGATCGGAGAATGGGGGACTAATAAATAGCCAATCAGATATTTGAAATACACGAAGAGAAGAGCTTGCTGAACGAGTGGTGGTTAAATATCATTTATCTGTTTCCTTCTTCTTTCTCTTCTTCATCTTGTACTTCTTCCTGTTTTGTTGTTTTATTTCAGTATGAATAGTTTATTAATTACAATTATACACTTCTCGCAAATAGTTAAAATTTTGCTTTATTTAATATGTTATATCTGGTTTAATATTAAAATAAATCCTTCGCAAACAGTATATTGTTATGGGTTGGTGAATGTATTGAGCTTGCTGAACGAGTGAAGGTTAAATATTATTTATCCCTCAGCAAGCTATTCTCTTTGTATAACATAAACAAATATACGAAGAGAATACAAAGAGGCTCTTGTAGTTTGATATATAATATAAATCAAACTTCAAGGGCCTCTAAACAAAAATATACAAACTTAAAATGTTGAGATATATTCCTAGTGCTCTACTTCCAACAATCCGGGACCGGTAGGTCCTTTGTAGGAAATGAATTGGACATAATTCACCTCATGTGAATGCTCTATATCTGAGCAACATTCCGCTATCTACTCTTTTAAAGGAAAATATTTTTTAACAACTTCTCAATGATATGACCTCATCATCGGAAATGACTTGCATGGAAATCCTCGGTCTGAGTCTAAAGTGCATTTCTCATAAAAATGTCAAATAAAGTAAGAAATTTATTTGAGTAATATATTAATTTTTTTAAAGTGTTTAATATTAAAAAAAATTAAATTAATTATACAATTATTTTCTGTTTAATTCTCAAATGATATACAATTTTAATTCGTATGGTAACATGCTGATTTCGTAACGGAAGATATCATTTACAAAACCAGATGTATGCCAATAACAGTGGACGATATGAAAACGTTTGGATACAGTATAGCAAACAGTAAAAGAAAGTACTTTTCATATTACTGGCATGGCGGAACAGGGGGAGGGGGGCCGCTGGGGTACGAGGCTGTTACAAATAGTTTTGTAAAAACAGCGCACGTGTTCACGTTTTATAAAACGTGTTGATGTTGTTGTTTTTACAGGCCTGCACAAATTGCACGAATGATTGTTTCGTTCATGCATCGGTTATGCAAATTTATTTCGCATAATCGATTTACTGTTCGTATAAAATTTGCCAAATAAAGTTTCTATATAATCATCTTCTCTTGGAGTACAAACAACCTGACTGATTTCAGACATGCATAATTATAATTAGATGTAACAGAAATTACAAATACCAGTCTAGTTGGAATACGTATGTTGGAAAGTGTAATACCGGTATATTCTCATTGGTTATTAGATGTCGCCAAAGGGAATTCCTTCAAAATGTGGCCAATCAGAAATTAAAATGCTTCCATTAATAAATGTTAGTCGGAAATCTTCGTCTGATTACGGCTCATGTGTAATAAGCAAAAAATGACTGGGTATTTAATGTGTATATGTAAATGTATATTTATTACAGTTCCTTTTTACTTCAAAGTGACACTGGTTTTATTTATTAAAACGAAGTTATGTTCCCATTTTTTCAATTGTACGTCTCGATTTGTAAAACTGACCGACTACTTTGGTAAAATTCGTCAAAAAGCACATTAAAAAAAATATTGGGAGGCTAGCCCTGACCCACAGCTCCTGTGTTTATGAAAGCATATAACGATTTCTAAAATAACCGATACAGATTGTTTAACTTTGTACCAGCCTATGTGGCGGCAGCGGATTTCCTTTAAAATATATGTCAGAATGACCATATGATTGACGTTCAATAGCTGATGATATGATAAAAATCAATGTGCTCTAAAGGCGTCGTTAAATAAAACAAACTTTACTTTACTGTTTTTTTAGCATTATACAGTCATAACTAATATTATTTTTATTGTTAATCACAGAAATCAAAAGGGTTCCATATAAAATATACTAGTTAAAAATGTACATAATTGTTTTTGTTTTTAATGTATGCACTTAAAAACGCGTTTACCGTGTATAAAAGTAAGACACGGAACTCTTCTTTTTTCAAGAACATAGTCATACTGCATGACGTCACGCCAGAATAAATCATGTGCGAAACTGTTAATGGCCGCATGATAGCAGCTTTTTTCAATGCATTGTTATTACATCTTTGTTCACAAGAAATCGCATTTCTGTAAATGGAAGCTATTATATTTGTATTAAAGTTCGTGGTGAAAATAAATCCAAATTAAACCAGAAATCGCTGACTTTAAAAACTGTCGTCTGAACGAAGTTAGGCAATCAACACTACGAAGCACTTCATCTATTTTTGTATTGTTATTAAAATATATATATATATTCTTTACGCTAAAATTGCCGTGGACACGATATCTCTACAGTATTTATTTGTTTTGCCGTACAGGGGTTGCACATGTCTCTCTTTCCTAAACATCGAATGTTGCCTTCCAGTTTATGGTAAAATATCCGGTCGATGATGATGAAACCTCAAAGTCCGATCCACTGTCACTATCTAAAAGTACAGGATTGGTAAGCCATCTAATAACGCAAACAAAACTATAAACAACACTAATGCAAAAGCAAAATGAATCTTTGTTATTGTTCCAGTCCTACGTCACAATTGCATTATGCAGCTTTTCCCCGCATCAATCTTATTTAAGCGCGTGAGAAAGAATCCGTGTTAGTATTGTTCATTAATCATAAATCCATGGGCATATTAAACTGTTTATTGCATCATTCTTATTTTCTGGGAACATTAATCCATTTTATACTCAGCCCTGTAAACTTCAGCATTCCTTTAATATGCTTACACTCTTTAATATGATTACACTCTTTAATATGATTACAGTAAAAATGTGTCGTAGCTAGTAAATGTGAATAGACGTTGTTATCGAGATTCGGACATTTTCTTTTAAAACCATTAAATTCGGGCTAAAATCGACCTCCCCACCCCCTCGACAGAAATGGGAACCTGTACGTTTGTGTCAATAATAACAATAATTAAAAAAAAACAATACTGGCGTCTAAAAAATTAAATATGTTGTGTAAATCCTAGAATAAAGAAAGGAGATTTTAATTAAACTAATTTAAACTAGTTATTAGTCTTAATTTCCGTCACCACATTTCTGACAACTGATTTAAATTGTTTTTATATAAAATAAAATGTTCACTAATGTCAAATTATTAAATGGTACTAGCAAATAATAATTACTAAACAATTTAATTTGTTCATTGTAAATCAGCAGGTTTAGAAAGGGAGACAACTATTGCTGAACAAAACTTGAAAGTAATACGAGTAGATATGTTTTAGTCTTGTTAATCATGCACCCAAACAGCCATCCTAAAATAATTATAATTCTCTTGTACCCGAAACATTTGTAATTTCATTTGGTTTATTTAAATGTGGTTTTTTTATTTGTCGTTGCTTTTTTTTTTTTTTGCTTTTTGTCAACTCTGGATGGGTTTTTCAAATGTATTTTTTTTTTAAATATATATTCTAATGAGTACGTGACGAAAAACAAAAACTAAAGGGGGAGAAAAATAGATGCCTACAGCATTCGGTGCATCCTCACAATGTCAAGGGTCACCCCGGTCACTCCAGTCCGTTTGGACCCCTGACCAACATAGCTCACAAAAACTCTGCGCCCATCTATACGAACGCATTTTTGATGATATCACACTTAAACATATTATCCAATCAGATCGCTCGTTTTATAAGCCAAATCGGCAACTGTCATGTTCTTGCGGAAAATTTCCCAACACTTCGTGAAGTTGTTTTTTCGCTGTGAAACTATATTTGAATATAAAGCGCCTGTTCTTCTTTTGTAAGAATTCCTTACAAAGACGGCAACTGTCATTATTTTGCATTGAAAACCGAATGCATTGAAAACCGAATTGTGATTGGATGCTTCAAAATCGTCTCCTGCTACGACGCTTCCAATGAAAATACTTTTTCTTAGCCCAGGTTTTTGGTCAACTATATTGGTCAGGGGTCCAAACGGATTCGGGGTGACCGGGGTGACCCCTGATATCGTGAGGATGAGACACCAGTGGAACATCTTTTGATTTCAAGATAAATGTGGGATAGCTTCAGAAACTTACATACAATCCTAGTGCACCAGTGCCAAACCCAGACTTACATCCTGTTGGTTCTGAAGCAGCAACAGACTAGTTCTGAATCACTGGCTGTAACAAAAAATACAGACAGTCGTTACTAGCTGTGTATTTTCACAAAATGCTAGTCATTCCTAAAAACAATATTATGTATTATGATCATCCTCTTAACAAACTTCGCTAATCGGCTTTGGTGGCTCAGTGGTTGAGCTCTCGGACTCGAGGCTGGTAGGTACTGGGATCAATTCTCAGTTAAGACATGGTTTTTAATGTCGATACTGGACCCAACCCAGAGTGAGTAGCGCGCAAGGATAGGTATACACTACTTGCACCGATTAGTGGTCAACAACTGGTTTATGAAAGGACTTGGTATGTACTGTTCTGTTTGTGGGAAAGTGCATATAAAAACGCCCTTGCTGCAAATTGGAAAGAGTACATACATGGTGGTATCAGGTTTTCTTTTAAAAAACACCATGTGCCTGACTCTCTGTAACCTATGACACGGCAGAGTAATCATAGACAGCATACATAGATTCTCTCTTGTTTCTCGCCTTTAAGAGTCATAAGTTTCTTGATCACAGCTCTGTACTCAGTTTTAGGGGTGCAATGGTATACCGGTATATTCCAATGTTTGCCGAGCGCAATACATCCCGCGATATAGTTTCGTGTAAATTTTGAAAATTTCGGAAATGATCTTTCAAAATTAACGGTTAGTAAAAAACACTTAGCTTTATGTCTAATCTATTAATTATCATCGGAACCAATTATAGTGAAAGACCCATATGGTGTTTAACGAAGGCTGCCAAGCCTAGCAACGTCCGTGCCCTCCGAGGCTGTTTTTAAGTCGCATCGAATCCTGAAGTGGTAGGCATGCTCATATTGTTGAAGAAAAATATGAAGTAGACTGTATGTACATAGATTATGACTACTGATCAGTGATATGTGACAACGGTGACATAGTGATACCATATTCGTAGATAAAAGTTAAACATAATTAAAACTTAAAAATCTACTGTGTCTATATATTCTCTTTTTTCATCAGAAATTGGTACAGGTCTGCCTGCCTGCCTGGCTGAGATATGTTTAGTAATTAGTATGATAGTATCAAAATATGACTTAATCACATCTTGGTAATTAACCAAACTGTATTGGAGTATGTATTGCAATATGGGTTTGCTGTATCGCAATATATCGCAATACGGTTTTGACCGTATCATTGCACCCTACTGCTATGTATTGAAATATGGGTTTGCTGTATCGCAATATATCGCAATACGGTTTTGGTCGTATCGTTGCACCCTACTGCTATGTATTGCAATATGGGTTTGCTGTATCGCAATATATCGCAATACGGTTTTGGCCGTATCGTTGCACCCTACTGCTATGTATTGCAATATGGGTTTGCTGTATCGCAATACGGTTTTGATCGTATCGTTGCACCCTACTGCTATGTATTGCAATATGGGTTTGCTGTATCGCAATATATCGCAATACGGTTTTGATCGTATCGTTGCACCCTACTGCTATGTATTGTAATATGGGTTTGCTGTATCGCAATACGGTTTTGATCGTATCGTTGCACCCTAGTACTACTCAGCGTTGCCCATTTTTGCCGAGTGTTGGAATTCAACAGCAACACTCATCAAAGCACAATATGAACAAAATTAAGCACATTATATTTCAAAACACTGAAAAATATTGCCAAGGACAAAAAAAAAAAATTAGCTATCCTTTCGGGAAATGGATCAGGCTCAAAACCTTTGATATATATAAATAGCTTCATCAATATTAATTGATTGTTTTAAGTTATAAAAAAAATTAAATCGAAAAATGGTGTAGATAAGTGATATAATCGTTCAGTTGGTGATACAAGTATGAAAATTATCATGAACTGTCTCCATGGGTCACTTGACAAGAAAACTGTCATAACCACTTGAAATTTCAAAATGGTGGCCATTTTCCAAGATGGCCGTCATCTGTATCTTTAAATTATACCTTTTCTCACATAAATTAATTGGGTTGTCCAATTTTGGAGGTTTTGGTATCGTTTGTTATTTTTTAGACTATGCTGAAGCCACAGGTGCTAAAATAATTCACCTAAAATTCCAAAATGGTGGCCATCTTCCAAGAAGGCCACGATCTGGATCGTAAATTATACCTTTTCCTATAGAAATTGATTGGGATGTCCAATTTTGGAGGTTTTGGGGTCGTTTCTTATGTATTAGACTATGCTAAAGCTAATGGTGCTAAAATAATTCACCTAAAATTCCAATATGTTGGCCATTTTCCAAAACGGCCGCCATATAGGTCATAAATTACACCTTTTCATTAGGGATCCAGGGTCCTGGTTAGAAATCCCTTCAGTTATTAATTTATTTTTGCTTATTATATTTTATCGTAACTAACTTTACCCTAACCCCTTCCAAATATTAAAAATCTGAAACTATCTTTTTATTCTTTACTTCCATAATTTTGCATCCACTCTTCCTGGATGTAACCCAACTTGTTTATTGTGGAGATTCGATCCTCCGATCCGTCGCTTTTCATCTGTGCGATTAAATAAAATGTGCGTTTTGTTTTTCAGTGATCTGTTTCCAGAAGAACTTGTTCCACTCATAGAGGAGATTGCTGCAGACTATGAAGACAAAATCGAGGACCCGTATGCAGCTGAAATGAAAGGTAAAAACCATCCTTTATACTAGGTAAACGCTGATGTAAACGAGAATAAACGGAAAATAGGGAGGATCATAGCCCGATTTATATATAATTAAAAACATTATGTTTAATAATATAGTTTTACCTGAAAATTCCCTGGTATTTGAAGTACACAATAATTATTTACAGATTGTTAAAAAAAAAAGTAAATTTTGTTTTATTTAACGACGCCTTTAGAGCACATTAGTTTTTATCTTATCATCCGCTATTGGACGTCATAATATGGTCATTCAGACATATTTATTTAGACGAAACCCGCTGCCGCCACATAGACTATTCTTTCCGATAAGCAGCAAGGGATCTTTTATATGCACTTTCCCACAGACAGGATAGCATATACCACGATATTTGATGAACCAGTTGTGGACCCCTGGCTGAAATGGAAAATAGTCTAAACTGCATATGGGTTTACAGAGAATGTTCAATCCGATGATCGACCATTTCATAGGCGGACACGCAATCGCTTGAGCTACATCTATCGCTTGAGCTACATCTATCGCTTGAGCTACATCTATCGCTTGAGCTACATCTACCGCTTGAGCTACATCTATCGCTTGAGCTACATCTATCGCTTGAGCTACATCTATCGCTTGAGCTCTATCGCTTGAGCTACATCTATCGCTTGAGCTACATCCCGCTCTGTATTTTATTACTCCGCTGTAAATTACTTTAATGTTGAGACTTTACTTGCAGGGATAGCTAGTTCGATGAACGTCAGCCTCGGTGATGTTGTCTTCCTCAACATTATTTACGACGACATGGCGTAAGTTGTTTGACCTCAGTTAATTAATTTGTACAAAATAATATAATAACAAATATATTAGATATATTTTGTAAAGATTTATAATTTCAAATAGCGAATTGCATGTATTAATCTTATAGATATTATTAATAAGTTTAAACAGTTTAATATAGAAATAGTCCTTCAATTCATCATGGAGATATTTTATAGAAATTGTTCAAATCTTCTAGAGCTGAAAAAACGTGAAGTTTCGTTACACCTATCGGGGCACAAAAAAAGTCTAGATAAATATACTGTCCCACTAAAAATATTAGAAATGTACATTAATAATTGCATACATGATGTACCAACTCGTTAATACAAGGCTATTTTAATAACACGCAACATTGGAGACAAAGTAAAACGTCAAAACATCACAAAGATTCTTGCATTTTGAATCGTATTCTCGGTCAATTCGGAATTGGGAAAATTCGTTCGGAATGTCAGCCATTCTATCGGGACATTCCGACGGCGGAAATGGTTTCACCGAAAAAATACGAGGTTCCGATCTTGTAAAAATCGATCGAATCGACATGGAATTCTCTTAACCATGGTTCAGTTAAAACATCTTGTATGATATGAAAGTGAGATCTAGTATGCCAAATGCATGTAAGTTTCATTCGTAATCAATATTTAGACAATTAGCCCCTTAAATTACGTGGAACTATGCCTCTAAGATTATCGTTACAAAAACCTAACTATTAAGGTATTATTCACGTATCATTTTTCAAGTTACTTAATTTTTTCCCTTCTATAATGAAATTAATGGGCAGGTAAAGACAGCTAAAGAGAATTTCATTGTTTTGCTGTAAAAATAACCCTGAATCAACATCACTTAACGTATCAAAGTCATGAAATATATTTTCATTTGCTGTTGATGACGTCAGTTCAAGTTTCCTGAAGTTGACGTCTGTCGAGATTTTCTTTAGCAGACGAGGAACCAACACCTGCGCGTGGTATTCTCGGCCTCAGCTTTCTCATCACAATACACTGGTGATGCGTCATTTGGTGTTCCGCGCAACTTTCCAAACGTTTTTAGTTTGCCAGGCACGTTTTCCTGTTGACTTCCGGGACGTTCACTTCCGTTCTGTTTTTGTGTGTGAACTCTTAGATGAATGGGCATAACATCATGATCCATCTTGTGAATAAAAACAGCGTGCGGACAATAGCATGCACGGAAATGTTCAGTTATTAAGAGCCATTACTACATTACATGTTTTAATGTCATAAAAATTAACAAAAAATATTTTAAAAATATAATTATAATATACATGATCACGTAAGAATTTTGTTATTATTCCATACAGAATATTGTACTAGCCTAATAAAATAATAATAAAATAAATAATAATAATAATACTTGCCTAATAATAATAATAAATAAATAAATAATAATAATAATACTAGCCTAATAATAATAATAAATAAATAAATAATAATAATAATACTAGCCTAATAATAATAATAATAAATAAATAAATAATAATAATAGCCTAATAATAATAATAATAAATAAATAAATAATAATAATAGCCTAATAATAATAATAAATAAATAATAATAATAATACTAGCCTAATAATAATAATAATAAATAAATAATAATAATAATACTAGCCTAATAATAATAAATAAATAAATAATAATAAAGTTTAAAAAACAAATACTGACATACTGCTAACACGTACTTATATCTCAAAATTGTCCTATACAGAGCAAAAAATAGCTACATATTTCACATATGAGTTGGCGACATATGTTTCACATATGTTAAACATGTTGAACATACGTTACGTTAAACATATGTTTGAAAACACAAGTTTCACATACATTTCTTTGAACATATGTTTAACATACATTTAAAATATGAGTATTTATGGTGTTTCTTTCCCTACTAATCAACAAGGTGATCTCAGAAAATGTTCTTAATGATAAAACTGTTGTCTAAAGTAATCAGAAAAGTGACCTTTGTAGGATTTTAGGTGTACTTGATTCATAAATGTGTAATGGATATTTAAAAAATCAAATTAAATATACCTTCCTTAGCAAGTAAGATGGTGTCCATAGCAACAATGAAACTTATAAATATCTACTGAAGCCCTTTCAATGTTATTGTGTATGTCATTAGCGTATGTTTACCATTTATATGAAAAACACTATTATCATATGTTTAACGTACGTTTTTTTAAACGTACGTTAAACATACGTCGGCCTATTTACATGACAAAAAATTACGTTCATGAATGTACGTTAAACATGTGTATATTTGTGCTGTGAAGGCATAAAATCGGCTTGAGACCACATAATATTTATCTATAAAAATCTTATGTATGCAATATTATACTCCGACTAGTATAATAAAATCAGTTTGAATATCCATGTTGATGGAACATGTTTGAAGCAATCACCAACAAGAGTGACAACATACTCGTTCCTTTAGATAGGTAGCTGCCTAAGAGTAGTGTTGATATTTAAATGGCTCGTCAGCGGGATATGTATGATAACAAACATTTTTAACATCATCTTAAAATCATGCGCAGTTCCGAGGGGGGTGCACTTGGCTAACGCCCCCCCCCCTAATTTTAGGGCAATAAATTTTTTCTTGTATAACCCTTCGGCTCTCGCAAGATCGGGCTTCGCCCTGCAAAGTTGCACGCCTCTATTCACAATTGCTGGAACCGCCCCTGAAAATCACATGCAATTCTTATCTGCTCGAAGAACAGCCAATGGCGTAGCCCCTCAGCCATACCTGCCCCTCCCAACTATCTTTCATATTTGTCTTGTCTTGCAATCCTGTTAGTATTATAGTTAGTGCAGTTGACCACACTCAATATAAAATCCTGGCTACGTCACTCTGTACCAGCCCTGAAGCTGTAGTGCGTACGCCATCAGACTCGATACTGGTACGTTTTGGGATCAAATCTCAGTTGAGACATGGGATTTTTAATCTCATTACCGGCTCCAACCCAGAATGAGTGTTCCGCAGGGCCCAGTGGGTAAAATGTACACTAATTACATCGACCAGTGGTCCACTACAGATTTATCAAATGCCGTGATTTGTGCTATTCTGTCTGTGAGATCGTGCATATAAAATATCCTTTGCTACTTATCAATAAGAGTAGCCACATTGTGTGACGGAAACGGGTTTCTCCTCTCCTACCAACACTAAACTCTGCCCTGTGACAAACAACAGGAAGCTGAGTTGTGTGTTTGAACCTTAAAAATATATAAGCACGAAAATAAGTACATCCAACCAATGAGCAAAGCAGAAAAAAAAGTTCAAATCAGTAGTCAAAGATTATTTATAAAATCATAATGTATTCTGTATATGAGCGAAAGTGAGGAACTTTATCCTAAGCGGGCAGCATTAGTAGTGATTTGTCGCTTAATACGCAACACAAAGATAGAGCACCTTTCTATGGGAAATGTCGTTGTGATTGTGAGATAAATGATTACAGATAGGACGCAATCATAACTTCAATTAGCTAGCGAGCCATCATTCTTCGTATCTTGTGTACCAATTTAAGTGTCAGTCAGCGTCGTCAGATGGCGCTACGCTTATTACTCACATATTATTTCGCAACAAATCTGGCTGGATGCGTAAGCAATGGCGACTAGTAATAGAAAATAATGCGGGCAAACTGCCGCCTGTCAGTCTCTGTTTGTACTCAGATACTGATGATAATTGCTCGTCAATAAGCGGGTTTAATCCCAGCATAAACTTTATCTAATTCTGCCTTATTGACTGTATGCCGCGGTTCAGTCAATATTCGAATCCCGAGTTATTGTTGTAAGTAAAATGCAAAAAGCTCAACAGTGTTTGATTTGTTTGATACGCTGAACTTAACGTAATGCGCGTTTGGTTGTCATGGATAATGCAGTTTACTCAGGAATATTGGATTGCTAAAGCAAAGTTAGTTTGATCTAAATGTATCCCGTATACAAGAATAATAATTTGAGATAAATAACTCGTTATATAGTGTTAGGATGTCAAATGGAATAGCATAATGGAGATGCCAGTTAAACACATGGCTATGATCACAATACAAAAACCACGATCCACGGGGCAGGGTGCGAAACCTAATATTCTATCACAATGTTTTCCTGGTGTAGCTGTGGGTGTGTGCAGGGCCGTACTTATAAGGAAACACGGTGCAATTGACCGGGCTCCCATGCCAAAGGGGTCCTCCTGACTAAGTACTTCCTTTATAAAAAATGTAATAATTATAAAATAATTCTGTTCTTTCATTTTAGTAACTTTTTTTAATTTGTCATATAATTTAATTTCTATGGTGAGTGTCCCCAACCTGAAGTGCTCCGGGTTCCACAAGGTCTGAATCCGATCCTGGGTGTGTGTTTAGTGTGGTGGGTAGCGGCCCTGTTCCACAGTCATGAACGTTTGTTTTCTTTTAGTGTTATAAAACAAAATGTCCTCCTAATTGCAATTATAAAACAAACAAGGAAGCAGCTCAATACGAAATCCTTGATTTTCGCTGCCGATTCTTTATTCTCATTAATACATCTTTCTAAAAAAATGTCAAAATGTCCCTTACATTCGTTTTGTACAGCCAACAACTAAGATTTTAAATATTTGACAAGTTCAGGTAATAATTTTCGTAATTTTGATTTCATGTCGGTATGATGAAACATTGTTTATAATCACTATAAGCTATGCTAAAATTTCTAAAATATTGAAATAAAATGCTTGAGCAGAAATATTGTTGTTGATCATGACTTCAGTTTGGTTTATATTATTCGTATCAATTTTCGCACATTCGTTGCTTTATTATATGTAATTGTATCATCAGTTTGTTAAATCAATGAAAGAAAACTAAAGTTCACTTTCTCAGTATCTACGATGCCTTCAATAACGAACAAATAAAAAAGGAATCGCTGATTTAGCTGTATCAATTCTTCCTGGTCATATAGACACATCCCGTGGGTGTACTAGTTGCCTGTCTACATATTATTTTCCAGTGACATTTGGATAGAATATTGAAAATGTCGCATGATATACATTCAAGCTGCCAGTTGCAACTTAAAACAACCATAAAAAGCATACGGAGTATCTATAAAATATACAGCAATAAACTTAAATCCCATAAATAAACGTATTTGTCTTGTCTTGATTAATCTTTGAGCATGGATTATAACACTATTTAACGGGGTCAAACATAATTGACCAGTGACACCACATTGAGAAAAACTGTGCTCTCAGAGCAGGTGTATGATAGTAGTGGATCCAGAAAGGGGGGGGGGGGGGTTGGGATCCAGGTGGTCCGGACACTCTTTTCTCTCTCTCTCTTTTTTTTTTTACATTTTCCGAGTGGAAGGACGTGAAAATTAACAATTTTTTACCCCAGTCCTATTCACTCATCTGTTTTATGTTCCAACCAGTGGTCCACAATTGGTTCATGAAAGGCCGTGGTATGTGCTGTCATGTCTGAGGGAAGGTGCATATAAAATATCCCCTTGCTGTTTATCAAAAAGAGTAGCCTATGTGGCGGCAGCGTGTTTCTTCTAAAAATGTCACAATGACTATATGATTGACGTTCAATAGCCGATGATAAGAAAAAAAATCAAGGTGTCGTCAAATAAAACAAAAACGTCTGTTCATCACTATTTTGACAGTGGTTTGTGAGTGCAACCCGTCACGGATTTACCTATACTCTCAGTTCAGTACTGTACAATGATATGCTTTTGAATATAATAGCATGGTTGTCTTTTATATTAATAATATTAGTGACATAACCTACGTTGTATTGTTGTTATTACAGTTACAGTTGGTGTATTGCCTCGGTTTGAGGTGCCTGTCGTGAACGTTACCGTTGTGGAGGGAACGACCGCCATCTTGCCGTGTTCAGTAAACAACCTCGGACGCCATAAGGTATGTTATGACACAAATTCCACGTGCAATGGCTATTATACCGTGCTTATAAAGTGATTAGTGTGTGCATAACCTCACATGTTTTATAATGTTTAATGTTCCACCAGTATACTTAGTCTTATGCAAATCATTTTCAACAAATTAATACCTTTTGCCGTTTGGGATTTATGCATTATTCATTTAAAATGATCTCATTCTCAAGTCTACATGCAGATGTACTATTAGTCTGTTACTAATGGTGGGTGGACGTCTTCAAGTAGATCACGTGTGTGTGTGTGAGTGCTTGCGTGTGAGGGGGAGGTAATGAAAACGGATGTTGGGTTGTGGCGAGTATTGGACGATGTGGAAAGTAGAATAAAGAAAGACATCATTATTTCATAGGATTAACTCCTAAATGAGATCCTGATTTTTGAAGTTTAAATTTCCTGATAATCTGTATTCAAAACACTCAGGAAGTTTAAGCTGCTTTCACATGCATCCTTGAGTGATTTCAAGGAAAAACAAACCAATAAAAAAGAAAAATACTATTCCACATGACACATTCTGAATGTACGTGAGAGCAGCTTAATCTGAAAACCAAACGAAAGAATATTCTAAACGCGGAAGCAGAACTAACGCATGCGTATTCGACAGGTGGTTTGGACGGATCAGTGGGCGACAACTCTAGCTTACAAAGACAAGCGGATAATTGATGACGAAAGGTACTCCATTCAGCGTCCTTTCGAGAGCAACTGGAACCTGCACATTGAGAGCGTCAAGCACGACGACCAGGGTCAGTTCATATGTCAAGTGAACACCAAGCCTGTCCAGAAACAAACTGTGGTTCTCAATGTCTTAGGTAAGCTTTATAACCAAGAGTGTCCACAAACAAACTGTAGTTCTCAATGTCTTAGGTAAGCTTAGTAATCAAGTCTGTCCAGAAACAAACTGTGGTTCTCAATGTCTTAGGTAAGCTTTATAACCAAGTGTCCACAAGCAAACTGTAGTTCTCAATGTCTTAGGTAAGCTTAGTAACAAAGTCTGTCCACAATCAAACTGTAGTTCTCAATGTCTTAGGTATGCTTAGTAACCAAGCCTGTCTACAAACAAACTGTAGTTCTCAACGTCTTAAGTAAGCTTAGTCCACAAGCAAACTGTAGTTCTCAATGTCTTAGGTAAGCTTAGTAATCAAGCCTGTCTACAAACACACTGTAGTTCTCAATGTCTTAGGTAAGCTTAGTCCACTAACAAACTGTAGTTCTCAACGTCTTAAGTAAGCTTAGTCCACTAACAAAGTGTAGTTCTCAACGTCTTAGGTAAGCTTAGTCCACTAACAAACTGTAGTTCTCAATGTCTTAGGTAAGCTTAGTCCACTAACAAACTGTAGTTCTCAACGTCTTAGGTAAGCTGGGTAACCAAGCCTGTCTACAAACACACTGTAGTTCTCAATGTCTTAAGTAAGCTTAGTCCACTAACAAACTGTAGCTCTCAACGTCTTAGGTAAGCTGGGTAACCAAGCCTGTCTACAAACAAACTGTAGTTCTCAATGTCTTAAGTAAGCTTAGTCCACTAACACACTGTAGCTCTCAACGTCTTAGGTAAGCTTAGTCCACTAACTGTAGTTCTCAACGTTTTAGGTGAGCTTGGTAACCAAACCTGCCCAGAAACAAACTGTAGTTCTCAATGTCTTAGTTGAGCTTAATAACCAAGCCTGTCTACAAACAAACTGTAGTTCTCAATGTCTTAGGTGAGCTTAATAACCAAACCTGTCTACAAACTGTAGTTCTCAATGTCTTAGGTGAGCTTGATAACCAAGCCTGTCTACAAACAAACTGTAGTTCTCAATGTCTTAGGTGAGCTTGATAACCAAGCCTGTCTACAAACTGTAGTTCTCAATGTCTTAGGTGAGCTTGATAACCAAACCTGTCTACAAACTGTAGTTCTCAATGTCTTAGGTGAGCTTCTTAATCAAGTCTGTTAAGAAACATATTGTAGCATGGTTGCGTAACAAAGAGTGTCCAGAAGGAAGGTGAGTTCTTCATTTTCTAGATATGCCTGGTAGCCTACACCAAACAATACATTTTGTTCTCAATGTCTTAAGGAAGCTTGCTGGCCGAAATTGTAGATCATGTATTTTCTGTATACCAAGAAACAGACTATCATTATTACTGTCAACATTCTAGATGTTAGAATGGTCTGATAATCATTTACCAAATCATTCGCGGACCACCGACATGCTTCTTAATGTCTTAACCAACAGTGTAAATACATATTTCAGAGTTTACCCGTATACCAGTATATATTTAAAACAACATGTTGTGTTCGCAATTATAACAAATGTTCAAAGTTCTTAAATTTAAAGATACCACAATATCCTTTTCAAATCCTGTACCATATTCAATATGACTGTCTATGCTGAATATATGTTTTTATATTCCAGTGCCACCACGCATTGTAGGCTCGAATCTGGCTAACAAATATGTCGTCAAGGAGGGAATGTCCGTATCGTTGATATGCAACGTCACAGGGATTCCCGCCGCCACGGTTACGTGGTACAAATTACCAATGGAGATTGGAAGTAAAAAAGAGAGTGAGTTCTGCCCACAGACCTCTAGTAAGACAATTGTTTAGTACGTTCCAATTTAGTTTACATCCCAGACCCCCAGTAAGACAATTGTTTAGTACGTTCCAATTTAGTTTACATCCCAGACCCCCAGTAAGACAATTGTTTAGACTGTTTTGTTTTAAGTGTACATATTAAAAGAATATAATATTTTTGCTATGTTTACTAACATACGTCAAACACGTGGTATGTTTTCTGTATCTACTAACATACATTAAGAACGTGGTATTTTTGTTATGTTTACTAACATACTTTAACACACATGGCATTATTTGCTATGTTTACTAACATACGTTAAAGACGTGGTATTTTTGCTGTTTACTAACTTACGGTAAACACGTGGTGTTTTTACTGTTTACTAACATACCTTAAACACGTGGTATTTTAACTATTTACTAACATACGTTAAACACGTGGTATTTTAACTGTTTACTAACATACGTTAAACACGTGGTATTATTACTGTTTACTAACATACGTTAAACACGTGGTATTATTACTGTTTACTAACATACGTTAAACACGTGGTATTTTTACTGTTTTCTAACTTACGTTAAACACGTTTTTTAAAAACTGTTTACTAACATACGTTAAACACGTGGTATTTTTACTGTTTACTAACATACGTAAAACACGTGGTATTTTTACTGTTTACTACCATACGTTAAACACGTGGTATTTTTACTGTTTACTAACATACGTTAAACTGATGATATGTTTGCAATGCGGTGTATTAAAAACTCTTACTTTACACTGAAAACAAATACTTGATGACAGTGGGTATTTTCTGTAATAGACCATGTCTCAAAATCAGTATTTTAACCCCTCCTAACCTGTGATTAAATATTATGGCAGGGAATCAAACATACCGTCACAGCTTTGTTGAAACGTACCTTGGACTCTAATTTGTGCAGAGATGTATTTTCTAAAAAGATAAGCGTTTTGTAATTCGGGTTTCTTTACAGCTAAAAACGTGATTCTTTATCTAAGGATATTATACAACAGCGATATTAAATACGCCCACAAACCACTTTCCATTCTGCGTAAATTCCTTTTGTTTTTAGAACAGCCACACAAATCGCGATACTACACATCATTTAATGATCTCACGAAATCCTTCTATTTTCTCATTTCTCCATATAGCGTTTTACTAAGTCAATGTGCTTTTCTTATCGAATTTCTCCTCTCCATTATAATATCTTTGCGTTGGATGGTTTGACGCAGATGACTGTTGCGCTTATTACGAGATTGCATGTCTTTATATAAACACCAAGCATCAATACTAATTATATTCGAGTAGTTATTTTTCCACTGAACGTCTGTTTATTTTATAACCCACTCAGGGACATTATGTATAATATTCTCTTATCCAAAATGTTCATTATTATATCATGATAGCAGATACTGCATATTTTGAGATTTATCAAGAATAAAAGTGATTATTGGGATTGCAGTTATATCTAATAAACGATTTTATTAGATATTATAAAAAAGGGATTTCTAGGATTATTTTTAATGCTTAAAATTACAAATCGTACGTGTGTGTTCTCTCTCTCTCTCTCTCTCTCTCTATCTCTCTGTCTGTGTGTGTGTGTGTGTGAGAGAGAGAGACAGATAGAGATGGAGGAGAGATAGAGCGAGAGAGAGAGAGAGAGAGAGAGACGAGACTCCTTTTTTCTCTCCCAAAAGAAAGGCTATGCACTTGTATATATTAAGCAGCTGATGGATAAAATGATACACAAAATATTTAGGAACTCAGATAAAAGTAGCTAAAATAGCATGAATTATTTTTTCTGTATTATGGTTACGTAGCCATTATTAAAACAGATGCCATAGTCCAGTCATAATACCCACCCCAGTGCGTTTTTCGAGGGGACCTTTTTTATGATTGAAATTCATTACTGACGTCCCTGTGATGAAAATTAGCCTGGGAGT
>JAULBS010084484.1:0-18488 GCA_032355785.1 Symmetromphalus regularis | reverse complement strand
AAACAAATTCACTTTATTTGGTAATGATTTTATCCTTAAAATATTAAAACATATTCATAACACTTTTTGGAAGGATACCTTCTTTGTGTTTCATTGTTTCTCCAAAAAAATAAAGACTGTCACATTTGAAGAACTTGTAACCAAACCTTTGTTTTATACTAAGCATAATAAAATAAATAACACATTTATATTTCCAAAACACTGGTTTAAAATTGGCATTATACATATATGTGATATTTCAAACATTGATCATTCAAAAACTTTAATCAGTTATACCCCAAAACAGCAAACATTTTAGAATTTTATTCAGTAAAATGCTACTTTAGCAAAATTAATATGGAAGGTAAACATATTAACATTTGTTTGAACAATGATAAAAGAACAAAAGGTCTTTGTTCACAAAACAAAAAAAAGAGGCCTAAAGAATTTATATTATATATTATCATCCAATACTACTATAAATAAGGCAAAATGTTTTTCTTTGTTAGATCTGTTGTATCAGAGCTGGTAGAATCTGAGATTTTACCAGTAGAAAGTAGGTACATGATTAGGGCTATATCTTGAATTTTGCTTGTCTAAATGTCAAAACATTTACTTGAATATATATATATATATAATTATATACATATATATATATATATATATCAGTTTTACTATATTTAACTAATTCTGTTTATATTATTGACATTTAATAAATGTACATATTTAATGAATGTTTCTAACATTAGTATAGTGATACCATGTTTATATTCTCATATGAAGGCAGTCTGAACAATGTCACATTTGCAGACTGTACTATCAAGTAGTTTGTCTGGTTTTTAGAATTCTTATTGGGTTTAATGTTATAAGCAAAAACTAAATTTTATCTGAAAGTATACGTACATTTCAAAATTGTTTATATACTAGGAAATAAAGTGTTTTATATTACTTTACAGATCAGGTAGCTATTGGTTCAGCAGTGGAAGATAACACCACTGACCAGCAAGATCTCAATGCTCCAGAGATTCCAGAAAATGTACAGGTAAAATAAATGCTAGGTTCAGTGTCATTTTCATTCCACACAGTATGCTCATTTAATATAAACAGAAATTATTTACCATTACAGAGCTTATGTTGCAACTAGGTAGCTGCAAATGTGACCATAATGTTACATTTGTGCCTATAAAAATGGCATTTGTTGCAATGTGCTACTTTTACTATTACATTATCATGACTTAATCAGTTTCCTGTACCCAAAATCACCCCCATATAACTCATAATATGCCATTCTGATATCTAGACTGGTCCCTATCTTTATTATTACCCCCAAAAAATTTTCCCCTTAACCAAAATCAATTAAATTTGGTCAACTGCATAAAACTAACATTGATTTAGAAGTGAGGGAAAATATTATTTTTGATTTAAAAGAAATGAATTTGTTAACTTTTATTCAGCTTAATGTTGACAGTACATTGTCAAATAAAAAATAATGCTTTAATACAAGATAGTTTTTCAATAAAAAAAAACTAAATATCTGATTCATTTTTAAAATCTGGTTTTCAAAATGTGAGAATAGAAATTTGGACATTTCAGATTTTTTTTCATCCATTACATGATAAGATTTTTGGGGGATTAATAAAGATACAAGAATTAAAAAACAAAACAATCCATACAATAAACTACAGAAAGTGGTATTTGCAACATTTATATCCGCCTTGTTTAGATATATATACATGTATAATAATTATATTTATAAATAATGCAAACTGTTTTAAGCTATTTATAACCATAATAAATTAATATTGTTAGTATGCACACAGTACTTTTATATAGATACTCCTCAAAAAAAGGTTAAGGATCGGTATTTACTTTGCACAATACATCAAAACCAGAAAAGAAAAAATTCTTAAATTTGGTTTCAACTATAGTTGTTTATTCGTTACTTGATTTTTTTATTCTTGTTTTTTCTTCTTGTTTCCCGAAACAAAAGCAGAGGTAAGGTTGGTGAGCCTCAAGTCTTTGCTTTACAACATATACATACATACTAAATATACATACTAAATATATAATATAAATACATAATTTTAAAAAATACAGTAGCACATTCTCTTAATTTTATCATAAATGAATATGGTTACCTACATTTAATTTATATGTATTTTTTTCTGAGGACAGGGTAATGCAGAGAAAAACAAGGTTGAAAGAAAGAAAAAAGAGTATTTAGCAGCTATTAGTGTTTTGCAAAACATGGTCTTTAGAGGAAACTGATTACGGCAATATAGGCTACTCATTCTGAGTAGCAGCAATCTTTTATATGCGCTTTTCCACAGACAGGATTATGTATACCACAGCCATAATAAACCAGTTGTAGACCACTAGTTGGTGTAAATGGTATACACCTACATGTACCTATTGAGCCTTGCTGAGCACTCATTCTTAGTTGGAGCAGGTATTAAGATTAAAAATCACATGCCATGACTGAGATTAGATCCCAGTACTTACCAGCTGTGAGTTCATTGGCTTAACCATTGTGCCCCCAGGGCTGGTTGGAAGAAAACAGTGCAACCCAAACATTGTTTGCATTCACAGAAAAGGTTTGCTGTCTAAAGGCTGAAAAAAAAAGTTTATTAATGATTTAGTTGTTAGATAATTTCAAGAAGAGAATGTTTCATTTATTTTTCTTGTACTGATTTACAGAAATTTAAAATGATTTCATTTGGATCACTAAACCCAAATATATTAAAAAATAACAAAAAGACTCAGACAAAATTTGAGAATGTATTTCTGAAAAACAAAAAATCAGCACTGTTTTGCAAAAGCAGTGTAATTACAAATATCATCTGTCACTATTTTTGTTTTTGTACACATTATTTTCATTAGTTTATTGATTATTTTCTGTTTCTACACCTCTAGACCAAGTTCATATACATGTATGTGGAGTTGCTTTGCAACCGAGAGCTTGTGATTTAGATAACTAATTCTTTGAAAAAGGATAGTTTAACATCCTAGCACATTAGTTAATTAGTGGCTGTTTGTTGTCAGTCTCATACTACATGTATTTGTGACTCATGATTCAAAGAAGAACCCACTACCACCACATAGGTTACTCTTTCTATTTAGCAGCAAGGTGTCTTTTATATGCACCTTCCCACAAACAGGATAATATATATCACAGCCTTTGTTAAACCATTTATAGATCACTGGCTGGAAAAAAAATAATGAGTCCACTGAAGGGAATTGATCCATTGTACCTCAGGCAGACACTCTACCTCTGAGCTACATCCTGCTGTAATTCTGTGAGAGACACTCATGTGTAAACTAGTATGACCATTTTCTTGATTTTGATGTGGTGCCTTTGCATGTTATCTGTAATACATCACAGAATTGGTGTTAAAGTACAACACATTAAGAGATTACTTTGCAACTAGAACATATAAAATTGTGTGCTCCGTAACTGGTTATAAAGGGCTTTTAGTCATCATTTTGCCTTCCCAGCGGTAATATTGCTTTATAAAATCCACGTCGCTCTTCAGTAAACAGCTTACTAGCTATGTAGATGTGGTCCATGTTGATTCAATCAATATCATGTAGATTGTGTGTCACATTTACCTTGTACAGTAAAACCTGCAGTTAACAGCCTCTTAAAGAGTTAACAAAAGGTGTCTTTAAGACAAGTGGCCACTCAATACAGGTCATATTCTAAATAAGTTAATTTGGAATATATTAAGATAACCATTATCCTTTTGAAAGTCTGATCATGATGATCAGCTTATGAAAGTTGTTCTAGGAGAAGACACTGACGAAATGAATGATGTTGACTTTCATGACTGATCATATTTATATTCAAAATATCCAAATATATTTGTATACAAGTGAGACCTTGTTTATCTGGACAGCATCGTTTTTGCCAAAATGTGTCCGTATTAACGAATTTCCATACAACTGAAACATTGGGAGTAATCTCACTTGAAAAATAACTGAAGGAAAAAAGAATTAAGACTTAGTCTCGTTGTGTGAGTATGAACACAATTTTTAATTCAATTCAGTATGTTATTTATGTTTCACCTTCTGAAATATAATATACCAAACCTTAATTAACTGTTGCAAAGATAAAGAAAACAGAAAAATAACATTTGTGCTAACTAGCACTCGCACAATAAGCACCCAATAAGTGTTAAGAAAACAGTGGTGTGAAACCCTTTGTAGCCATGTTGACTTGTGTCGATTACACAAATGGTCGTGAGTGATCACTCCTTTTCTTTTCTGTTTGATATTAAAGGAATTAGTGATGTACAGTTAAATGGAGCAAATTGCCTTTATTTCTCTACCGGCCTCCGTGGCGCAGTGGTTAAGCTATCGGACTTGAGGCTGGTAGGTACTGAGATCAAATCTCAGTCGAGGCATTGGCATTTTTGATCTCAGTATCGACTCCAACCCAGAGTGAGTGCTCCGCAAGGCTCAGTAGGTAGGTATATACCACTTACACCGACCAGCGGCCCACAACTGGTTTAACAAAGGCCGTGGTATGTGCTATCCTGACTGTGGTATAATGTATATAAAAGATCACTTGCTGTTTATCGATAAGAGTAGCCGTATTAGTGTGGCGGCAGTGGATCTCGTCTATTCTACTAACACTAAACTCTGTCCTGCACAGACAGCACAGGAAGCTGAGTTGTGTGCCCAGGACAGAGTGCTTGAAACTTAATTGGATATAAACACGAAAATAAATAGAACCAACCTTGCCTTTTTGACATAATTTTTAAATATTTATTGTCATGATCTTCTGTAGTGTAAATATATATTAACAGTAAATAGGTCTTCGTTTTAAAAGGCCAAATAAATATGTGCATCATTTTAATATAACGGCGATTGATTTAACCTTCTTCTGCCTCGCCTTCCTCCTCATCAAACTCTCCCTCCTCCTCGGCAGTGGCATCCTGGTACTGCTGATACTCAGAGACCAAGTCGTTCATGTTGGACTCTGCCTCGGTGAACTCCATCTCATCCATACCTTCACCGGTGTACCAATGGAGGAAAGCCTTTCTCCTGAACATGGCAGTGAACTGTTCAGAAATACGCTTGAATAGCTCCTGAATGGCAGTGCTGTTGCCAATAAATGTACCAGACATTTTCAGACCGCGTGGTGGAATGTCGCAGACGGCTGTCTTGACGTTGTTGGGAATCCATTCAACGAAGTAGCTGCTGTTCTTGTTCTGGACGTTCAACATCTGTTCATCAACCTCCTTCATGGACATGCGGCCACGGAACATTGCAGCAACAGTGAGGTACCGACCGTGACGTGGATCGCAGGCAGCCATCATGTTCTTGGCATCAAACATCTGCTGTGTGAGCTCTGGGACTGTGAGGGAACGATACTGCTGGCTTCCACGGGAGGTGAGTGGGGCGAAGCCTGGCATAAAGAAGTGGAGACGTGGGAATGGAACCATGTTGACTGCCAATTTACGGAGATCAGCATTCAGTTGACCGGGGAATCTGAGGCAGGTTGTGACACCGGACATTGTTGCAGATACCAGATGGTTCAAATCACCATAGGTTGGGGTGGTCAGCTTCAGGGTACGGAAGCAGATATCATAGAGAGCCTCGTTGTCGATGCAGAAGGTCTCGTCTGTGTTCTCAACCAGCTGGTGGACTGAGAGGGTAGCATTGTATGGCTCCACAACTGTGTCTGATACCTGGAAAAACAGTAAAAGCAAATATTAAGTACTTATAAATGCGTATAAATACACGAAGAAGCTAATACAACATACACTGTTCTTAATAAATGTAACAACACTTTGTAAATGTTATGTTGACCAAGAATATAAATAGAGAATAACTAGTCAGTAGCATAAAATATTGGCTTTATCCCATCTGTGTCAACTTGTTCGTGAGCCTCTATGATCCAGTGGTAGAAGATCGGACTCTCAAGCTGATGACAGTGGTTCAAAACCCGTTGGAGGCTGTCTCATACTTGATTATTTTTCAAAATAACCAAATGTTTGACATCCAATAGCCGATGATTAATAAATTAATGTGCTCTAGTGGTGTCATTAAAAAAAGTGTCAATTCTCCTTTTGGTTTAATTTAAAAACAAGAACAAAATATTTGTTATGATAATTACAAGAAAGATGTCTTTATGTATCTGATGATTTGAAACTACAAGAACGAAAAATATATGTTAGAATGTTTCAAAAAATATTTTGTTTACTTTTGGTGATGGGACGACTGAAAACGTGAGCATGATTCTGTCTGGATACTCTTCTCTGATCTTGCTGATGAGTAGAGTGCCCATACCGGAACCAGTGCCGCCACCTAGCGAGTGTGTCAGCTGGAATCCTTGCAGACAGTCACAACTTTCAGCCTCTTTACGGACAACATCGAGAACAGAATCTACAAGTTCAGCACCTTCAGTGTAATGACCTTTGGCCCAGTTGTTACCAGCACCGCTCTGTCCAAACACAAAGTTGTCTGGTCTGAAGATCTGACCAAAAGGTCCGGATCTCACGGAGTCCATAGTTCCGGGCTCCAAGTCAATCAAGACAGCACGGGGAACATATTTACCTCCTGAAATAGAAATAAACTATGTAGCAAAATATTCTTTATTTATTTTGAAATTTTTAATTTGACCTTCACATTCACTTGGAATAATTTAATTGGTTGAAAACTATACATTTCATAGAGGTTTCACATGGTGAATGAACAGTTATTATTGGGTGAACAATTTTTCATATTCAATTTGAATTTCAAAGGAATGTGAAATATCACTTGGGAAATTGAGACGTGTTGTTGTTTTGAAATATTTAAAAAAATATATTTTCACCCGAAATCACACATTTGTATTTTCACGTTTCTATAAATTTAATATAAAAACTATTAAGATATTTAGCAAAAATCTTTATTAAAAATTTGCATTATTATATATTTCAGAAACTACATGTACGGAATCACACAAGGCCCAAGAAATAACTATTTTACTTAAAATTCCAGTTTTAATCCATACCATTAAACGATAATTGTCCAGTTATTAACTGTTAAGATATTCTTCATTACATACCAATATAATAACTGATTATACCGACAGATCCCAAATGAAATATCATTATTATTACAAGAAATTTGTAAACAAAAGTATACAGCTCGTTTGAAATGTTTGTCTGGAATGCATTATTTTAAAATTCTATTTATTTTTTTTACAAGATTTTAGGTTTAAAATGAAGGAAAAGGAAACATATTCGAGACAGCATGTCGATGTGTATCAATCTTATGTTTAGGATGGGCTACGCAACGATTTCACGGATACCAAACATTCTCATTGGGTTTAAACGCATACTCCCACGTACCCATAACCTAATTAATTTCCAAACAAAGAATTAATTATAAATATAAACATTTGACTTGTGCATAGAAATACTTCATTCTGCTACTTCCATAATCATCTCATCTGGCTTATTATCAACATTTTAAAAATAATAATGAATTACGCTCACGGACAGATAAATAGAAAATAAAATAATGTGGTTTTTTTTTCATTGAAGCTGGATGTATACATTTCGAGTCACGTGATGCATATTCCCCAGTTAGCAGTTATTTTAAAACTCCCGAATATTTTTGTAGCTGCAAAAACATTTCGCCCCACGAGTAGTTCCGATCTTGAAATTTTTAAATGTGATAAAAATCGATGACTCGACATGGGATTCCCTATACCATGGCTCAGTTGAAATGTCTTGTGAGGTATGAAAACGAGATCTAGTATAACAAATGCATGAAAGTTTCATTCGTAATCAATATTTAGAGAACAAATCCACTTAAATTCAGTGAAACTATGCCTTTAACACGAAGCGCTCAAACTAGTCTAGGAACCATCCATTAGTTATTTGATCCTGAACTTGAGCAAGGTGTGCATTACGTGTAGGCTTATTTTCTAATCATCACTGATATTACCCAACCTGTATACTTAGCAACGCTACAAGGTGGTGTCATGGATTTTTATCTACATCATGCGTAGTAATTATTTTATGGCTTCTGTTTGAGTGATGTCTCGTTTATAACTCCTGTCATTGCGCAGGCTGCGTCCGATAAGACTTCAATAAACCAAATAATTTCACGGCCATAAAGTCAACGTTTCTCGATATATGGTGTCCTAAAGTTATACGAGTTAGCATGCACATTCAAAGGTGTGTGGGTCTGGGATTGACTTAGAGGGGCGGATTTTATATGAGTTAGGTTGGGAGGGGGGTATCTGCACAAAAACAATAAGATTGCAAGACAGTCAGATATAAAAGGTGATGAGGAAAAAAAAGGTGTCATTTGGGGAGGGGTCATTGTCAGTCATGCCCTTCCTGACATTTCCACTGTCAATCAATTTCTGTTTTTCATATTTGTGTTTCAATTTTTTTATGACATTATATTCGGGAGATTTTTAGAATTTGTTACAAAGTCTTTGATTCATTGGTGGATTAGTGTTTAAACCTACTCCAGCTTCATATTCACAAATATTTAGTCATACATTTTTAACGATTTCTCCCCTCCCTCCACTCTTTGAAAATTACTGGATCCGTCACTGTATTGCGTCTCCAGAAAGATGCTTTGCGTACATTTGGCATAAGCAAGCCTTCACAAGTGCAACGTAGAAATGCAACTGGTTCCAAATATTTCCATTAGGATTAACATGAAGCGCAAAAAATAGTCTAGCGAGCGTTCGTTAACTGTTTGGTCCAGAACGTAAGTAAGAATCCAAAGCATACCAATTCTGTGCAAGTTACCGCCAGTCATCTATTAGTTTCGTGTTTGCGAACCGTCTGCTAAAGTTATTTTAGATCTGCAATACTTGAAGATGAATATGTCAGACTGATATAACTGTCTCTGCGAGTAATGTTTACTTGACGTATAGATAAAAGAGTTATCTTTTCCTGTTCCTTGAGTACATTTTTTGGCCGAAGGATCGAACTCCCTCGATGGATTCATTCTCCGATTATTTTTTCTTGTCCCAACCAATGGCACATGACTGATATATCAAATGAAGTTGTATGAACTTCTCTGTTAGAAAAGTGTATATAAAAGATCCCTTGCTGTTAATAGAAAAATGTATCGAATTTACCCTAAAGACTTAAAGTGTCAAAATAACCAAATGTTTTGACATGTAACACAGGCCCATACGCAGGGTAGGGCGGGTGCGACGGGTGCGTAAATCTGTCGAGGCCCGTAAAAGAAAATTTGGATTGACGCTAATTTACTAGAATAACGTTAAAAACGAAAATAAAACATTCGGGCCTTCACAAACGCACCCCCCCCCACCCCACCCTAAAGAAATTCCTGCGTACGGGCCTGTAACAGACGATTATTAATAAATAAATGTGTTCTAGTGATGTCGTTAATAAATCTGCCAAAATGTCTTCAAATCTCTGACCATGGTAATGTGTGTACACGTTTTGAGATTGACATCACTTTTTGTTTGGTTTTACGACATCACTACTGCACACTGATTGTTAATCACTGGCTATTGGATATCAAACATTTGGTTATTTTTACACGTAGCCACCGTGTGAGCTAGCCTCCGATGGGTTTTGAACCCAATGTTCTACCGCTGGACCACTGAGAACCACTATATTGGTATCACGTTTCATTCCATATTTATTCACATTAGAAGTCAAATGTCCCCTACTTACTTCGAGCAATATATTTACTGGGTTAGTGTTTCTAATAGTGAATTAGTCTTTGATAGTACATGTAGATTTTAATTTAAACTCTTAAGCTAGTCTTAGGAGTTGCGGTGTCCAATTGGGAACAGTTTTACGTGACAAGACTAGAATAGGTTATCCTAGAGAAGGGCCCACTTTATCACGAGGCCCAATTGCAGTAAGATTAAGGATCTAAGTGACAGATCCCCGATCCATGACGTTAAAAAAGAAGATAATATATTTCATATACATTTTAAAGACACTTGTTGCTCTCCACGAAACCGATTAAACCCTCAAACTTTTGTATCACTGGCTAGAGACAGATTCTATCTTGATTGTCACAACAATATAAACAGTACATAAACCAGATGGACACGGACCAGCTATTTCTTGTCTGCTATGTATAAAACAATCCTTTATAGCTGAAAGTTGACTTGTTCATGTACATGCCCTGGCTTGGTTTTGTGTCTTGTTACAGAATTTCTGTGGACATCTTGCTCTCTTCTTGCCTGTTATAAATTGTTGACAGCTCAACTAGAACTGCTTGGATTAATTGTAAACAAAAATCCTTGGCCAGCTTTGGCAACATAGATTTTACACAGAGACCAACAAGTGTCTTTAAGCTGTTTGAAAATCTAAAGCAAAACATTTCTTGTATTACGTATTCATTTTATAACTGACTCCAAACCGACAAAATAAGTACAACAATGACATCTTAGGCTAAAGCAACCAGGCCTGTGCTAAACTTGTAATAGGCCCGGGCCAGATGGGAAATGTAGACCTCGATTTCAGACTGCTCATCAAATATTTTTGTAATCATTTTTTTAAGTACATGGGGAAGTATTACCCCTTCATATAGTATGCCCATGTCAACTGGCCCACCAGGATCCCACTCTGTTCTGGCCTGAAAGCAACAAAAGGTGATGAAGGAATCTTTTCTGTTTCTGCAACCATCTTTGCAGACTGCCATTTGTTGGGTGTTGGGATAGTATTCTACAAATCGGGCCAGTATTAACCAGCTACCTGTGGCCTCGTTGTAGTAGACGTTGATTCTCTCCAACTGGAGGTCAGAGTCGCCGTGGTAGGTGCCGGTTGGGTCAATGCCGTGCTCGTCAGAGATCACCTCCCAAAACTATAGGAAAACATAAGTAAAAATGGCATGAATAAACATGATAAGAAGTCAAGTGTACCTGTAGCCTCGTTGTAGTAGACGTTGATACGCTCCAACTGTAAGTCAGAGTCGCCGTGGTAGGTGCCGGTTGGGTCAATGCCATGTTCGTCACAGATCACTTCCCAGAACTATAGGAAAATAATTGAGGTGTTAACATATCACTATATTTTTACGCAGTGGCATTCAATGCATGCTTTAAACGGACCAAGTATTGTCAGAGAAACAAGTTATTCTTAGATCCAAAGGTCTAGGTCAAAGGTGTAACGTGCCGATCAGAGCACACCTTTTAGTTCCCAAATCTATAGGCAAATAATTGGTGTTAACATATCAGTGTATTTTAGGCACTGATATTCATTGCATACTGTAAACTGACCATGTATAGTAAGAGAAACAAATTATTCACAGATCCAGCGGTCAAGGTCAGAAAAACAGGCTATTTATAGATCCAACGGTCAAGGTCAAACGTACTAATCGGAGCACGCCTTGAAGTTCCCAGATCTATAGGAAGATAACTGGTGTTTAATATATCACTGTATTTTACCCAGTGGCAATCAGTGCATGCTGTAAGCTATGACCAAGTAGTCAGAAAGACAAGTTATTCATAGACCGATTGGTCAAGGTCAAAGGTTTAACGTGGTAATCGGGGCACGTCTTAATTCCCAGACCAAAGAAAAATAATTTAGACGTTTAAAATATATTTGTGTTTAGGCAGTAACATTCAGTGCATCCTGTAAACTATGACCAAGTATAGTCAGAGAAAAATTATTCATAGATCTAAGGGTCAAGGTCAAAGGCTTAACGTGCTAATCGGAGCACGCATTTTACTTCCCAGATCTATAGGAAACAAATTGAGGTGTTTTTAACATATTACTGTGTTTTAGCCATTGGCAATCAATGCATACTGTAAACTGTGACCAAGTATAGTCAGAAAAACAAGTTATTTATAAATTTAAGGGTAAAAGTAATAGGTTTGACGTCCTAATCGAAACATGCCTTCTTGTTCTCTGATCAACAGGAAAGTAATTGAAGTTTTAACATCATTGTGCTTTAGGCAGTACTACTCCATGTATGCTGTAAACTGATCAAGTATAGTCCGAGAAACAAGTTATTCATAGACCCAAAGGTCAAAGTCAAAGGTTTAATGTGATAATCGAAGGACGTCTTTTTAGTTTCCAATTCTTTAAGGAAATAATTGAGGTGTTTTAGCATATCAATGTGTTTTAGGCAGTACTATTCAATGCATGCTGTAAACTGTGGCCATTGATAGTAAGAGAAACAAGTTGATCCAAAGGTCAAGGTCAAAGGTTTAACGTGCTAATCGCAAAGTCAGTTCACAATCTATAGGAAAGTAACTGAGGTGTTTTAGCATATCAAAATACGCTGTAAGTTATGACCATGTATAGTCAGAGAAACAAATTTTTCATAGATCTAATGGTTAAGGTCAAAGGTTTAACGTGCTAATCGAAGCACACTTTTTACTTCCCAGGTCTATTGGAAAATAAGTATTTTACTTCCAATATTTACAGTAAAATAATTGACGTGTTTTAACCAGTAGCATTCAATGCATGCTATACATTTTGACTAATTATAGTCAGAGAAACAAGTTATTCATAGATCTAAGGGTCAGGGTCAAAGGTTTAACGTGCTAATCGGAGCACACTTTACTTCCTAGGTCTGTTGGAAAATGACTCAAGTATTTTAACATACCGCTGTTTTAGTGAGTGCCACTCAATAGTGTTGTAAAGTAATCAAATATACATAAGCAATTTTATTATATCCACAAACCCGTCATGTCTGGCTCACACTTGGCTGCGTATCACAATTTCCAAATGTTTGACATCCAATAGCCGATGATCAATAGATCAATGTGCTCAAGTAGTGTGGTTAAATAAACCATTTTTTTTTATAAAGCCAAGGGTGAAAGTAAAAAAATTAACGTGCTAATAAAGAGCAAGTATTTCACATTCACATATGGAAAACAATTGTAATGTTTAAACAGATGACTGTTTTAGTCGATGCCATACAGTGCATAGTGTAAACTGTCACGTAATAGACCTAGAGCATAATTCGTGAGTCATCCCGCCACGTACTAGCAGACGTAAACTTCCGTTGAGAACGAGCTAGCGCTTGTGGGGACTACCTAACGAATTTATACTTCTCAGTGTTCTCACGGAGTTTATTACTGTGTAATTGTAATGAAGTACCACAGCTTGGTTGATGATAATAACATAAGAATTTAACTTTCAGTGCTCGGATACATACCAAGATATCAGCCACCGCAGAGTAGGGGAGACCACACACCCCCCATTTGTTAGGGGACAACCAATAAATAAATTCTGAATAAAAATAAAATTTTCGAAGTATGAGGGGTTCCTGAAAGAACGCTGCTGCCCTTCTGTCACCTACGTTTCGGTGCCCCCCCTTTCAAATGTACACCAATGGCCCTGATATTTTAATGCAAGTTCAGATTTAAAAAAAATAATGTATAAAACCCTATACTGTTGTAATTTGCACGTTTGTTTGTTTTAAAGAGAAACGATCCTTTCAACTGAAGTAGCTAATTCTTTAGCTATCCAAAAAGTATCCTACAAAAAGTTTGGTTATATCCCTTTACCAATCAATAAATGAAGGAAGAAGTAAACATTGTTTATTTGATGACACCCCAACACGTTGGTTAATCTGCGGCCCTAAAGGCTGATTTCTCGTCGACAGTTCAACCTAGATTCTTAGTTTAAACAGTGTCCACGCGTGTTAAATAGGTTGAACTGTGGATCATGGCTGAACCGTCAACGAGAAACTAGGCCTAAGTGTCTCCGGTATTTGTCGCACAAGGTTTAGAATATGATAACTTATGTTGATTGCACTTGTACTGCTAAAACTATGACTCATAGTATGAAGTTATGCATATGACGCACTAATGTTTAGGCTTAATCTGCTGGAATATATTGTTTATCAAATACTAAAAGCTCTTCACCTGCTGCAGCATGCGACATAGCTGATAAAGGGTGAACACAATTGCTAGTATCGATAAAAATATTCATGACTCACGAGAATGAACTGATATTTATTAATAACTATGAGCAATGCTGCATCCTTGCGTTCAGGAAAGGCTAGCTTTCGCGGTCGCTGTGCACCAATCTCACTGGTTCCAAACGTTCTCATTGGGTTTAATATGAAGCGTAAAGCCTAATCAAGTTAACAATTTTGTACTGAACGCAGCACTGTACCGCCGCGTGGAACTTCAATTTAAGTAATTTTAATTTATAATTTTGGTTCAGGCACGATCTTTTCGGGCCCATTCAGTAGCAGATCCAAGAGGGTCCAGATCCACCATGTTCTATATTATTTTTTAAAATAACCGTTTCCCCCAGTCCTATTCACCCATCACATTTGGACCCTCGCCGTCCCACTTTCAGACATCCTGCATCCGCGCCTGTTGATGTCATAAGACAAGGGCATTGGGTCCAGTGAGAAATGCCATGTAGGTCACCATAATTGCGTAAGAAGCTCTTGCCTCTTTATCCCGACCATCAAAACACCGGAACGTACCGCAAACCTTCCGTGACGACCAATAAAATCCCTTCACACTCTACTAGTTTTATCATCCTATCAGCTTGAAACAGACATGCGTGACCCAAATACGTTCATTGAAACTCGTCTGCTCCCAGTGACCCGCGGGTAGATAGATGGGTCTCCACGATTAGAAGCGTTGACTTGTGTAACACTCCACAATAGCTAACACTGTCAAAAAGACAGAAACGTGCGAATCTCTTTGAAAGTGTTGTATACACCCCTGGGGAGTTTCCTTCACTATTAAATAAATATAAGCATATGTTAATTTACCCCAGGTTCTAAAGACAGCGTGATTTTAAGGTATATGTTGCACGTGTCTTAAAACAATTAGTGTCGCAATAAAACATGGTAAATCAATGGTTATTATATTATTATTTATATACTAGTAGTTTAACTGTAATGCTACAATAATTCCTAAAGTTACAACAAACCTTCCCATTATATTCAGTAGCGGATCCAGACACCCACATATATATTTTTTTTTTATATATATTTTCCGAATAAAAGGACGTGGAAATTAACCATTTCCCCCAGTCCTATTCACCCATCACACTTGCACCCCTCCTTCATATCTGATACTTTTAAATGTTTTACAAGATATATTCACCGAGACAAATTTGTTCTTCGAGGCTTGTACATAAATAAATAATGTGTTTGGTTGTTGCATGTGTTTAAGAACTGAACACGGGGTGGGGTCCAACGTTATTTACGACAAACGTATGAGAGAAAATACAAACTGATAGCTGAAGGGTGATGCCCGACCCACCCCCTTCACACACACATTACAGATGTTATAGGCAGATTCTAATGGTCTTGGTGCTCCAAACTATACCCCATTAGGAAACTCATTTTTATTTTTAAGATTATATTTCTATCGTAATGCCACAACTAATTTTACACCTCTATTAAAAATCTTTAAAATATCTTTGGACTCCCACATCCAAAATTTCTTCAACCCATTACCGGTCTATGTAATATAATTTGTGCGTCTTAAACAAAGCTTTATAAAATCAAATATTTAATAATTTAAACTCCAGTATGCCGAGCCAGGTTTTGGTAATTTCTTACAATGGGTCAAGTTACATAATTTAAACATTACACATTTTAATACACACATTCCTGAAAGGAATTTTAGCAGACGAGTTCAACAGGATTAAGACTAAATTCAGCGTGTTAAAGACAGCAGTCTGACTCGTGAGTGTCTCTAATCCAGCCATCAGTTGCATTCCTGAGACATTCGGCTAGTTGACCAGGTTACTGTCAAAATGTATTTTCTCAATCACGTTATCGTGATCAAAAGTATTTCTCTTCATAATGCACTCCAAGGAATGTAGAAGAAATATTGCGATGACGAAGAAGCCAATTCAGCACACTTTTCCTTCTCGTAATTATCCTTTTCTTATAACCTACCCCACTTGACTATTTGAGAAATCATTATCAAAAGTAAATAAAAGCATAAAATATGTGAAATAATTATTTTATTTTTGTCTGACACATCTTTTATATTTGAAAATGGATAAATAGCTAATAACAGCAAGCCGTTTTGTAACAAACAATTGGAGGGGTAAAATTCAATTTATCTTCATTTTTTCATCAAATTAAGCTTCAAGCACGCTGTCCAAGACAATAGGTTAATATAAGAGGAAACCAGTAGCGGATCCAGAAAATCCATTTTAGGTGTGGGGGGCTAATAAAAAATCACAAAATTTAAAGTCTTACCCCCCTCCCATCCGCCACTGCAAACCCTTTATATTTTACATTGTGGCTACCCTTGCCGATAAGCAGCAACATTTTGATTTTTTTTTACCTGCTTTATCCCACAGTGACAAACAGGCTGGCACAAATCACCTTAAACTCAGGCGCGGTCCCAGCAATTGAGAATGGGGGGGAATTATGGAGGGCGAAGCCAGACATTGCTAACGCCGAAGGGTTTACACAGGGAAAATGTTCACTTCTCGAAAATTAGGGGGGCGCCCCACCAATGGAACCGCGCATGAAACTAATTGTAGACCACTGGTCGGTACATGTGGTGCACAGCTGCCCATTGCGGAATACTCATTCTGAGTTGAAGTCGGTACTGAGATTTGATCCCAAGATCCATCAGCATCGAGTCCGATGGCGTAACCACCAAACCAACGTTTGCGGTTACTGATTGGATATCACCGCCTCCTTAAATATTTAATCATCGCGTGTGTTACAGTTCCAGAATTACAACTTCTTAAAGAACTTTTTTTTTTTTGCTTTGAAACACGAAGCAGAATTGCTTTACAATTGTCATCCATCTTTTATTTTTGCAGGAACTACGCAAAACTGAATAATTTGGAAATTCCGGACGACAATTACCTTCTCATACGAAGAGTCGGGTTTGTGGACATTTTATCGACGTCTGCGGTTATTTTCCACGTTGATGGCAAGATGTGTTATCGTTTGAAAAAAAATATTTTTAAGCATCCTCCATTACGCAGCCACTTTACTCGTGACCCACATCAACGTGATTCATAAACGCGCTTCGGCTAGACAAGCTTTCACGGGCAACTCTCCCCATGGTTCGCTTTGGTAAACGTTACAAAAATAACCGAGAAACTTACTTTAGCGCCGATCTGGTTCCCGCATTGCCCTGCCTGTAGATGTACGATCTCCCTCATCTTTTATTCTGTTTGTGTGAGAGTAAAGACTGAAAGCGTGACTGTGTCTGTCTGGTATCCTATCGAATGTGGTCTATAGCGCGGTTATCAGTTTTAAAGGTCTCTGCACAACAACGCAGTTAAATGCATCCTAAGCTTTTCATTGGCTGTTGTTTCAACTCTCACCTGCCCTGGCGGATTGAATATTGAAAGTGAATGACTAAAAATAGCGCCTGAACACAATCAGGTGTGTAATAATTTATTATTAGGCAGAGGTTTAGGTGGAAATATAATCACAAAAGTTTTAATAATGATATTAATCTAATATTGGATATCTTTTAACCCATCCATATGGATTATTAAAGTAATATATTTAAAAAAAAAAATTATTTGACCTAATGACCTTGACCTTGGCATAACCTACGACACAAAATGACCTTTCGAATTATTCCTGTTATTTTTCTGTGGTTTTTGCCATTTTAAATCAAATTCATTAAAAATAATTTTTAAGATGGGTGGGACTTGGCTCCTCCCCCTCCTCCCAAATCTCTAGACGTTTTATTTATATTGGAAAACTGCCAACACCTTCATAATTATGATTTATTAAGTCACATCGAAATGACCTTAACCTTGACATAACATACAACAAAAACGGTCAAATCATTCGTAACATACCAATAACCATAACATACCAATCGTAACATACAAATCTAATTAAATTAAAAAAAATAGTACTTTAGATTTATGAGAACACGCCCCACCCCCCCCCACCCCCAAAAAAGCATTAAAAAAAAACCAAACCAAAAAAAAAACCGTCACTGTCACCCTAAAGCAGTATATATGTGGGTGCCGTATGCAAATTAATAATTAGTACTATTTTCAGGAAAGCTGTCACCGTTATTGCCACAGTAATTGAATTGCCCATTATTAAACATTTTTTTTATACTAAGCTTAGACTAAAAAAACATTTTGTTGAAAATATATTCTTATTGTTAGTAATACGTGTCATTTCAATTTATTTTCTAGATATTCATAACCTCATACATTTAAATAACATACCAGGTTTTGTAATCAAAACCGTAAATACCTATGATCATCAAATGAGCAGTGTATATAAAATTAACTATTCCCACGCTTTCAGCTGCTGTGCCTGTTGAAAGGATATATGAAAATATCCATGGGCGTAAATTTGGACAGGGAGAACGCCTTAATAATTACAACTTCCCCAACTTTTTGCTTAAAAGAACTGAAAAGTTCAGTGAAATTTAAATGCCTAAATAATAATCTTTACCAGTATTTCTCTTTGTTGCACCAATGTAACATTTTAAACCATGTCGTCTTAGCGCAAATATACCGAAGTACACAAGTGGTCTATAATGGTGGGGGATGAGAGGGGGGGGGGGGGGGTAGAGGGCGGCAGCGGGATGGGGCATACCCCCCGCTTTTTGGACCGGGGTGTGTCCC
>JAULBS010084483.1:0-34154 GCA_032355785.1 Symmetromphalus regularis | reverse complement strand
TATATAATACCAATATGATAAAAAAGAAAATTCAGTGTAATAAATAACACTATGATAAAAATAAATTAATATATATAGTTTAAAAGGGGAGTCTCTGTCTTCAAATCACACAGTTAAAATATTCCCAACGTTTTCATCGACAAACTGTCAAAATCTTCATAAACTAAACTAAACATAAAACAAGAGAGGAGCATTAAAATAGGTAAAGTTAAAACAGTTCAGATAAAAATCCTTAAAATAGGTAGAGTTAAAACAGTACTTTAGTACTGTAATCACAGAATAAGCTGACTGGATGGAGTAACAAAGACAAAATCAGTTACTGCTTGGGTCATACTCATTGAACCAATCAGGGCACATGTGTTTAACCGGTGGATCCAGAGTGCTTCTGCAATGTTTAATTTAGTTTTGTCCAGATTAACAAATTAAGAATGAAAAGTAAATGTATTATAAAAATTTGTTTCTTTAAATAAATTGACAATGAGTTAACTCATCCATTGCAGCATGTGGAGGACCAGCTGATGTAGTTCTCATACTGGACTCCTCCAACTCCATCGGACCTGAGACCTTCAACCAGATCAAGATGTATGCCGAGACTCTGGTGCGGGAGATGAACATCGAGGCATGTGACATTAGAATTGGTGGAATGAAGTACAGCTCATCCGCAATGGTGCAGTTCAACCTGGGAACCTTCAGAGACACAGAAACAGTCTCCAGGGCAATTGATGCCATCCACTACACGAGAGGCCAGTCCAACATGGCTGACGCCATGAGGATTGCCAGAACACAGATGTTCAATGGAGGATTTGATCGTCCAGATGCCAGAAAGATTGCCTACCTCTTCACTGATGGAACTGTACAGATTAACAAGGACACCACACTGTCTGAAGCAGAGCTAATGATAGAGTCTGGAGTGAGAGTTATCCCACTTGCAGTGGAGATGAGAGATCGCACGGAGATTGAATCCATCGCAGTATCGCAAGGGATGGGGTTGATTGAGGTTCAGGATGACATTGCTCTTCAAGACATGAGTGACAAGGTCTTAGAACCAGTGCTTGATAGTAAGTTTTCTTCTTTGGTTGAAATATATTTTATTGCAAAACGATTGAGTATAAGTTATCCAGCTTACAAGGCCCTCTTTTAATTACATAATGTAAAATAATAGTAGTAGTAGTGGCGACAACAATTTTGTTTTTAAAATTTAACAAAGGTGAGAGCATCAGTGCTATAAATATTAGATAAGATATTGTTTAATGAAGGAAAATGAAGGGAAAGAACAGTAATAAAAGTAATAATATATTAATTTTATTATAAATTTAATCTTTATCACTCCAGCCCAACATTAATGATTGATATCTAAAGATGCCACAACTTCATTCAGTTGAGAGATGTGTGGATATTATTATTATTATTATTATGATTATTATGATTATTATTATTATTATTACTGTTATTGTTATTATTATTATTACTATTATAATTTTTATAATTATTATTCAATTAATCAGTTAACCAAATCGTTGTGTTTGAGAATAGGATATGTGTTTTTAATAAATGGGAATTTAGAGCCTTTATATATCTATAGCATTAATGACAATATCTAGAACGAATGATATAAAATTATTTTTAGATCCAGAACTTGGCAGTAAGATATCTTGTTTAAGGATTTTTTTAAATAAATGGTTGTTTAGCGCCTTTAAATTAATGACACCAACTTCAGTGGTGGATCCAGAAAATCTATTTGGGGGTGGGGGGCTCTCAAGAATCCTCGGATTCTTTAAAGTATTTATTTTTTAATTAAAAAATTATAATACCGGATAATAATTGCTTAAAATCGCAAAAATTATTGGGGACAGGCCTGTGCCCCCCACCCCCACTGATCTCTCTAGAATGAGTGAAATAATATTATTTTTAAAACCAGAGCTTGATAGAAAATATTTTGTTTAAGGATATTTTTTAATAAGTGGGTGTTTTGGCACCTTTAGATTTTTATAGCATTAATGACAATATCTCTCTAGAATATGATAGATGTTTTAAACCAGAGCTTAATATTCATCTTAAGAGCTTTTAGTTTTTTGTTAGCATTAAGGAAAACATTCCTTTAGAATGTTAGAGATTGATATTTAAAACTATAGATTGACAGTAAGATGTTTTGAAAGCATTTAGAATATTATTCTTCTAGAATGTGTTATATGTTTAAGAACCAGATTGGCAGTAAAAACATTTAAAGATGTTTAAAATGTTTTGTTAATTATTAAAATGTTTTGTTAATTATTAAAATGTTTAGTTAATTATTAAAATGTTTTGTTAATTATTATAAGTTTTAATTTTAAAGGATTGGGTTGATTTCTTAATCATATTTTGTAGGAATCTGAAAATCGTTTCTTTCTTATAAAATTATCTTAATATTTATATCAAATAATTATTGCTTTGTTTTAATTACTAATTGAATTATCTAATATTTAAAGTTAATAAACTTGATCAATCTTACATAATATTTTGACAAACTATGTTTTGTTGTAGTTTAATTATAATTATATTTTATAAATATAATATAATTTTATAAATATAAATATTTATAATTATATTTTGTGAATATGATTATAATTATCACAATATTAATGTGATCCACTAATACTAACACAGCTTCATAGTAATAGTTTCAGAATATAGTTTACTAATTTATAAATAGGTTGTAACTTTCTCTTACATTTATCTTGTAAAATATTTTCTAAAACTCTCACTTAATTTAGTGAATGAATTTGTCTTTTAAAATGATTATGATAGTATTTAAAGAATTTAGTTTTACCAATTAAAATATTTCATATTTTTCAAGTAAATGGCATAAGGAAAAAAATTGCTTTTATATATTATTCTGAGTCATTTAAAATTTGATAAGTTACTATATGTGTGCAATATACATATACATATTAGTATAATTAATTACTAATAAAAAGAATTGTTTTAAATTTATCTATATATATACTAGTGTGCTACATATTATATATTACATATATTTGGAATTAACGTGTGGTGTGGTAGAAGTTTTAACAAATTACTAAACATATTACTTATATATGCTGTATTTGCTTTACAAATTGTAGTTCTATTATTTATTACTAAATTATTATTACTAAAAGTGGTGCTATCATTTTAACATAATTATTTATAGATGACATTCATTTTCATTATGGCCAGAGTTTTTTTTATTATTCATTTCACGAACCCGCCGAATCTACATTTTGCTAAAAATGTTATTGTTAGGTAATGATTCAGGGCCCCATCCCTGACATTACCAAAATGCTTCTGGGACAATAAATGATTTAAAAAAAAAAAATTATATATAGTTTTGATACTATATACATTCTCTATATTATCTGTACATAATCTATACTACTCAAACATAATATATATTGCTTGTATATACCCTATACATATCTATACTTTTATTTAAATAACTGGTATACATGTCTATATGAACATACCTTCATGGCTTCCTTGTCAAGGGTTATTTGATCTAGAACTTGTTTGTGTGCCTGGGTCTGTACCTCTTGCTTGCTTAACTCGGTCTCCTTGTTTGATAAATGTTTCTTTAATTCATCTATTTCACAATCTTTTCTTTGTACAAAAATAGTTTTTTCCTTGTCAAAGTCTTCACTAAGTTTAGAAATTTTGGACTTTGTCCTACTAAGTTCTGTTTGCTGAAAATGAAAAAGACTCATCTGTATAAAAAGTCTTAAATTATTTTTTTTACACTATTACATGTTTTAAAAATAACAATTGTTGATATCTGTTCTTGAAGTCATTAAAGGCTATTTTATTAATAGACATGTCAATAAAATGACTTCATCAAGAAAGAAGACAACAAGTTTACATTTTTATAAACACATGTGACTGCATTAATTTTATTAGTGCTACTGAGAAATGAGAGAAACATCCAACAAGCCAATGCATAAATAAATCAGAAAAATTCAACCTTAGCAACCGCAAATTTTTTATTTATGTATGCTAAACTCTTACTCTATTTTAGAATTGCGTAAGGGATTGTATCAGTAAACATGACTGATATGGTAGGTTATAGTTATGGTATGAATTGGCATCACCTACAGCAGGATAGATCTTATATGCTATATCTGCAGACTAACACATAAGAAATAACTGTGTGGTTTGATAAACTCCCCAAAAAACCCACAAAATCATCAACACTTTTCTACGACATTGACACATCCTCTCAGAATGAAACATAAATTATATTTAATTACATTAAGTGTAACTCAGGACATTTTGGAATCCTACATGAAAATGTAATTTAAAAATGTACAATACAAACATGTATACCTACCTTAATAGGTATATATAATTTATTAGAAACTTTTTGACACTTACAGACATTACTTTTCACAAATAGATTAAAAAATATTTCTTCTAACAGGTGCAATCAAAAACATATTGAATGTTGAAAGAAGAGAAATGTACTTACCATATCATCTAATTGTCCTTTAAGAAGACTAACTTGAGCACTATGTTTATTTACAATGTCTTCAACCTCTCTCTCCTTCTCCAGCTTCAAACTCTCTAAATCATTATTAAGTTTTGCAATTTTTTGAGTAGAACTGGACAAGTCGTTTTGTAGTTCCTCGACTTTTCTGCAACACAGAGTAACATCACAATGATTGGACATCACTGATAAACGAGAATCTTGTCAAACTTACACCATCAAGCAAGCACATCTCTTAGGAATAACGTGCTGATAACAGCATAAAGGAAGAAACTACAAATTAAGTTATTTCCTCTCAACAGGCAAACTCAGCTTGCAGACTAACCATTAGCCACAAAACAGAATAAATTATTCCAAACTGTTTTCAAATGACACATGACGTAATCTTGCAGGTTATGCAATCAAAACCATCAGTATCAATTTATCATTGTAGTAATTAGGAAAAGAGGAATTTATTTTGTAAAAAGGGTTGTTTATTGATTCAGTGACTACATTATTGTCAGTGAGTCTCAGGAGGCCTGCAGCAGATCTCCCCAGATTCCAAACATTTTGTGACCGTCACATGCTGTTTATTCAAAAGCTTTGGGTAATGGTTAGACTACGACAGCAACCAGCCACTATGAATTTGACAAAAATCAATATTACGTGCTAGTATTTCTCACATGACATCAACTTCCCGAAACCAGCCATTACGTTAAGGCTTGTTTTACTAGTTCCTACAAGGATACAAGTATGTACATGTGCACTACTATGTACTGCCAAAACCAAACTAATATTTCAAGACAATACTTGTACTAGTACAATTAGTTCGAGAAATCAAGTATTATCTTAAAACAGTACATGTACTATTATGTGTACAATTTGGTACTGCCAAAACAAAAGTAATATTTCAAGACAATACTTGTACTAGTACAATTAGTTCAAGAAACCAAGTATTATCTTAAAACAGTACATGTACTATTACGCACTATCAAACACTAACTACAGCCTTCAGTAGTAATTGTACTATCTTAAAACTGCCCAAGGTAATACTCTGACTACTGAAGTAGAATAAAAACCATGTGCTTAATATTTGTCTTTGTACATTCAAAATTAAATATGCAAAATCTTTTCTCCAAAATTTGTATAAAATTGGTGTTTTATTACATTTCCAAAATTATTTATGTAAAATAACTGTAATGACTCCAGATTGGGATGACATGCAAAAAGCTTTCCAAGGAATAACATCTACAAAATATGCCATTACTCACAAACAGTGCCTTCATTTTAACATTTGGAAATTTCAGTTTCCAACCCCACTATTTCTTTTTGTGATAGTTTTTTAATTTCTTATCCTCTATAATTTGGAAATTTCAGTACCCGATCCCAACTATCCCACTATTTCTTTTGTGATAGTTTTTTAATTTCTTATCCTCTATCATTTGGAAATTTCAGTACCCGATCCCAACTATCCCACTATTTCTTTTGTGATAGTTTTTTAATTTCTTATCCTCTGCCCTAATGGAAAGCTGCAGATAGTGCAGTCATTTTTCTGCTCCTCACTCCTCCACAGGAACAGCCTTGGAATAATGAGTGACACTGTGGGATGATCAATAAATGAAAGTCTCATATTAATAGTTGACCTCACAGATAAGGACATGCTAGATTGAAGTAATCAACGCAGAAGTCAATGTGAAGATGCACAATCAATATTTCATGTGATGATGCCGTGTCACCTTCCTAATAACTCTAGCGGACAAAATCATATGGCAGATATAATTATTAAAAAAATACATATTTCCTGCCTGCTCCAGAGGCTATAATGTTGTGCTTCAATAATTACTGCAACATTTCACTAGCTGTTTTTAGTTTTAATCATTAAAAACTAGTTTGTACTAATTTCCTTATCTACTTTATTAATATTTTTAACTTCATTTTCATTTTATATTTTTTAAAACTTTTGTCCATTCTGGTTTAACATAAATGTGCCATTACCATTTCTTTATCAGTAAAATAAATATCCAGTCATTTATTGATATCTCAAATATTTATGTCAACCTGTACATTAATGTATTATATATAAGTATACCTGAACATATTAAAACAAATATATCCATGCATGCCTGTATATCAAAACAAAACATTTAAAATAATAAATGAATCATTCTTTAAACTACATGCAATTAATTTTAATTAAAATAACAAATGTTCCTGCATAGTGTGTTTGTTACCAGACAGGCCTGTCAGAATTGAAGATTTGCTTAAGTCATAAATGGGTTATGCCAAAATGTTTTAGCTAACACGATTCCTTTAGCATAACACATTTACAAAATATGCTATGTCCTAATTTTAGTTCTTGTGAAATTTTTGAAAGGGCTGTAGTAGCAGTTGCAATGCTAGGATTTGCTTGTTTCACCATATTTTAATTATTTACAAAAAATATATATATACTCAACCAAAAAAGAAAGTATGCTTGTTGAAATAGTTTTGTTTTATGGGTTGGTCACAGTAATAGTCCATTGACAGCAAACGTGCGCAACTTGTAATATTACTGCGCACACACACCTCCTCCTAAATGGTGTGGTTAGCTAATTCCCTAATTTCTGCAATGGATGTAGTCTGCTTTATGAAATAAATGACTACTGATTACATGCATAATTTCTTTTTTGGTTGAGTATATAAATTAATAATGCCACTTTAATCTGTGTAAATCTTCCTAATATTGTTTAGGCTTACACTCCATAAGATGACCTTAAAGCATTTGTAGACAAGTTATTTTTAGTATTTGTCTTTGCTGAATACTATGGATGATTTGTCTCTTGCTGTCTTCTTTCTGTTTATACATGCAGAATTTCATTAAGTTATTCCAATGAACCAACAAACTATATGTATGTATGAATATTGGTTATTAGAAACATATTAATATAAACTGCACCATGGTCTGAATAACACACCATATTCCATAATGCACATGCCAATGTCTTACATATTTGATGGCAAATGGAACTGATGAACATGATAATGTAATTACATGTATGTAAATTAGTTAACAAGTTGGTAAAAGATTGTAAGGCTCTGTCTTTTTTTAAGACAGAAAATACTTTTGTTTAATATATTATGTAGTAAGTCTATTACGTGATTTGGGAGTAAAAAAAAACTAGATGGTACACTTGGTAGAATTTTCCTGCCAATTTAAATACAATTTTTGTTTAGGTCAGTTATGCTAGTTACAGGTGCATCAAAAGTATGTAATAGCTTGAATTACCAAGTTAGGTGAGCCAAAAACAAAATGTTTTCATTAAATTTTGAGTCTTAAGAATAGGTTAAAATAGTACCATATTTATCAAAACCTGATAAAATTTATTCCATGTTTTAAACAATCTGTTAATTTATTTATTCAAACTATAATTAAAAAACATTAAAAAATAATAAATTGTTTCATAGACATATTTTGATACTGGTGATGGTGATAATTAAGCATGGTAACCAATGTAACTGCTCAATGATAAAACCACTTGAGTTACAAATGCAACCAACATTCGGTTTGGGAAATGTTTTTATTCATGAGCATGTGGTGTTCTGGGAAATGCCATCCTGCATAATTATAATCCAGATATGATACACCAAGATGGAAAACATGGAATTGTTATTTCATGTGCATAAAGGCTATTATTATGTATATGAGCTCTGCAGATGTGTTGGACTAGGAAACACTATTAGAAGATAGCTGATTTAATAACATATGGATATTCCACAGTTTACCCGCCTGTAGTATATACATAATGGTAATACTGGTGGAATACTTAAATATTTTTTAACCAGCTCTAAGTGCTTTACAACTAAAAATAAAGACAGGAATGTCACAGTTTACCAGTCTGTGGCATGTATATCATAATACTGTCGGAACGACATTATCATATTTCATATACTTTCAGACTTTTATTATGTAAGTACTATGTCCTTTGCAACTTACAATACAGATGGTATGGGTAGTGAGTATAAAAATATCAAATCTACCAAACAGAAATTAAGCAGAAACTGTGTAGAGCACCGTACCAGCCCCCGAAATTCATAAGAGCAATCAGCAGAGCCATTGCAAAATCGATCTGCGTTGGCATTTTTATTATTATTGGGTATTTATTTTATTATTTGAACTAAATTACTATCGCAAAATGATCTGAATTTCGAGGGCTGCTGTACAAAGGAAAACTGCTGCAATTCACTTCACCTACTGCAACACAAAAGAAATAATTAACTTCTTGCATCTTTTCTGTTACACTTAGTGCAGTAAAAGGACTGAAGATGTTTTTAACTGAATTTAAATTTCTGTATTTAAAATAAGTGGAAAGAAAAACCACCAGATATGTACTGTTTTTATTTTTGTTGAAAAAATTGTTATTATATTTATCAATTACAATCATCATAGTAAATTATTTATTATCATACCCAAAGGTGTCAAAAGATTAGACAAATAGTAAAATTAATGACCACAAGTTTAGCAAGTTCTCAGTTATTTGGTAAGCATTAATGCCAGTCAAATTCACTGTATAATTATTATTGTATATTGTATATTAAGCAATATAATTTCAACATACTGAAATAATATTTTAATATAGGAAAACATTTCATATTGCCCCATCTCTATTTGGGATAAGTATTCAATCAAGAGTGTTGTATGAAATCATTTCTTTTTAAGGATGGAGTGCCTTGAATAAAATTATGTACAAAAAAAAGAATGAAATATTTAATTCAGCTCAAAAGAAGTTAAATGTAAATAGAACTGATAAAAAATTTGCTTTTGAAGTATGAAAAATATAAAAATATTAAAGTATACTGCATCTCACCTGCACCATCTAGAAACATAGCAAGCATTTTTGTTATTGTTTTAACCCATAATCACCATTTAAAAGTACAGCATGATTTACACATTATCCCATTTAAAAACAAATACTGCTGTCTACAACAAATCACTTAAGCCTGAGACTGAGTAATTAACATTTGTCATAGGTCAGACTGGCTGAAATTGGTAACATGGGCCATAACTCTGCATAGCTAATGCATGAAAAGGGATATGGTATGCATATCATAATTCCTACCAAGACTGATGGTGTTGCATGCAGAACCTACTCTAGTGTATAGTATATTACAATAAAATTGGGAAATTGTATTAATGATCTTCAAGTTTAAATACATACAGTCAGTATGATATATGCACAAGGAAAACAACTGATTTCCGTACGTTTGTTCCACTTTTGAATGAATTAAATGCATCAATGATGATCTAAAACAATTACAATTGATTAATAATTTATGATGACTGATTATCAGTACACAAATCAGTAGTGATAACAAACACTATTCAGAATAAATACCATTGCTTGCATATTTTATTGTATTGTCACAGTGTCAGTGCTAGGGTGAAATAACTGATCCAATTATTGTACATAACATGGAAATTATTAATAATAATGAAATTACAAATTTCCCAATAGGCCATTTAAAATTGAAAATGAATAAAACATGTTTATGTTGTGATAAAGACAATAGTTCAGTATGAAGATGTGCTTGAAGAAATAATTCACCACCAGAATTCTAAGGACAGTATAGTGATCTAAGGCTAAATTTCTTGTCAATAGATCAGCCTTGATTCACATTTCAAAGTAATGTTTAAAGTTTTTCACCCTGTGAATCAAGACTAATCATCAATAAAAAATTGAGTCTGAAAAACCATGGTCAAGCTTGACATTGCATCTGCATCAAGATTTAGTTTGGAAAAGGAACATGTAACCAAAATGTAAACAGAGTTTATATATAGTCTATACTTTCCTTCCAGAAATAAGTTAACATAAGGACATCACCTATGATGAATGTTTCATGAACAATCTCAGTCTTTGGTGATTTGTCTAATCATTGTAAATAATGCTAAAGTACAAATATTTGTCCTACATATGCATCTACACAAGTGTAAGCAGAGAGTTTTCAGTTCTAGATTGTAGGATATTTACCAATGAACCCAGGTTTTACTGTCTGGCCAGTCACAAGCTATTGACTGTATTAATCTACATGTATGAAAGAACCCAAATACCATCTATTAGTAGAGAAAATGGAAATTTTAGTCTCAATGATATCATGACATCTATTATATCTGAAAATATGAAAATGGACATGAATACAGCAAACCAAAAAGTGCTACAGTGCAAGAAATATAACCTCAACACTTCATATAACAAACTGACATTCATAAAACATTCATTAAATAAAGCTGCCATTGCAGTATATAATATTGCAGCAATAATCACCAATCAAATGTAACAATGAAATTATTAAAATGTATGAGCAAATTAATGAAGTGTCTTGCCACAAAGTATTCACAATTCAAAGAGTTTATTATGAATAGAAAAGTAATTAATCAAATGGAGAATTTGATAGTTTTAAATATGAAAACAATTCATGCCAATTTGGAAAAGAAAATGATGCAAAACCATGTTATATTACATTTATTAAAAAAACTAATTGTATGATTAGAGTGTATCCTAAGTATTGTGGATTGTGCTAAATTTAAAACAGCTCAATTTGTAATCATTTCAGCACATTCTCCAGTTCTACTTATTATAATAAGAACATCATGCATGTATATACTTGATATAACTTTGTGGCAAAGTAAACAATGATTAAATCATAATGTTAATGGTGACAGTGCATGTGCAGTAAATAAAGGATGCATAACAAAAGCTAGCAAGCAGTAAAACTAATGCAACAACAGAAACTGACCTATTTTTCTCAAGAACTTGTTCATTCATCATGGAAAGCTGATTAGAGCTATCACCTGAGTTTTTCATCAGGTCGGCAATCTGGCGCTCCTTCGAGGTGAAAAGGAAAACAAATAAAACTTGCAAGAGCCCACGTGCCCTTAACACTTACTGATGAATATGTCACAACTAGGATGATGACAATGATCAACTCACTTTGAATGATGAGCAATGATTTCATCATTTACTTTAAAAGACCTTGATTTAGATTTCATAACACCATAAACAAACTGGCTTGTGTTTATTGTTAACCTACCTTACATCATTAAGTGGGCTATGTAATAAAATTTAAAAAAATCATTATTATGACATGTTGGTCTCTTACAAAAATAGTTCAATATAACAGTTTCCATAACTTCAAAGACAAAATATCTACAATAAGCTGAACTTTTATTTAATTTAAATTTAGATCCAATATTTGAAGTTCCATCAAACATTACTCAATGTTCGATATACTGGTTCCAGTAAAAAGGAAATTACCTGTAATATAGTCATTCACCTTAGCTTGAACTATTATCAATTACAATTAGTTTAAAGCTTGACTCTCCACACCATAAAAACTACAAATCATGAAATTAACAGGATACCCTAATAAACTTAATATTATCAATGCATCTTGTTAGGTCATTTTAAAAAGTTATTGGCTAAATTAAAATGTATAGTCGTCAATATTTTGCATTAATAATAATAATATCTTGTTAACATTAATTTCATGATACACAGTAATGTCACAATGAACATACTTTTGGTAGAGTGGAATATTTAAAAAAGAAAACAAAAAACAACTATATATATAAATTTAAATCTTCTATTACTTCAAATGTAAAATGAAATGTGTCTATGAGAACAGACATTTTAAATACAATGTAGGTCAGTCATCTATTTTTAGTATAATAATGGCAGTGCTAATACACTGGAGATGTATTCACATTAAGATTAGGTAAGCAAGATGTGCAAGAAGTATTTTCTAACAGGTGTTACATTTCTACCGTTAAAATGATATGAAAAATGATTTCATATTCTACTAAAATAAACTATGCTATTTTAAAAATAAAGTTTTCTAGTGGGTGTTACACTATCATAAATGAGATGATTTTATAGATATTATGTATGATATGATTTTATAGATATTACGTAAGACATGATTTTATTAAGATATTAAGTATGACATGATTTTATCTAAATTATACTTGGGCACATGGACTCCAAAAAAAATAAAAATACCATCAATGATTAATAATACAAAATAAACACACACAAAGCAGTTGAAATGACTTAGGAGTTACAACATCAACTGTATGTAATAAAAACATGTATGACACAACACGGTTCACAATAATCAGCCAGTATGAGAAAATAACAAAAAGAGAAAGCTGAACAGTGGACGGATAATGCGGAGGCACTATAAGCAAACACTTGTAATTACCAGATTAATCAGATATTCTGAGAAACAAACATTAATAAACAGTCAAATCTATTGGCGTGTAACTCAACAGCTAATAATAACGTAATGTAACATAGCAATGGTTAAGAGAATCTTTTAAGTTAATGCTGGAAATGGGACACAAACCTAGTAAACTGTTGCACATGACTTAATTAATAATCATTAAAGTGTAAAAATGTGGGGAGTGTGGTGAGGGGACTGGTATTGAGTGAACTAATAAATAATATATAATTAATATTTCTTACTTTAAAAATTATGAGTCAGAATTATAGCAATATTTATTCTACTAGAATGAAACATGGGAAGAAGGTAATAATGTTTTCATTTGTGCTGCTTTCATCTGTTAATATTTATTTTGTAATATTTTATTCCACCTATTAGTGCCACCGAGATATAAGCAAAAAAATCAAAACAAATTAACAGTGAAAGAACCATATTTCCACCAACTCCTAATGCATTAAACATCACCAAATATCAGACACTTTGACACATTTTCTATTTAGGGACATATGATTTATCAAAGTATTGCTTAAAACATAAATGCTGTTTAAACAGACTTCTGTTTTTACTAGGACCAAAAGGAGCAGAACTTATGTTCTATTGATAAAATCATGGAATCCACTCAAAGAAGAATTAACCAATTCCTTAGAGCAAGAAACTAAAGACTAGATTTTGACATTTGCACAACATAACAAAGGTGAATTTATAAAGAAATACATGAAGGAAATTAACCAGAGAAACAATTTTCAGATCTGTGTTCACAATAAAATTATGAGTTCCCCAAAACCACGTGTCTTGACCTCGATCCTAGACAAAATACATTATCCACAATGCTTTTAAAATGTATTCACAAACCAACTTCCATTATTTCCTACTGCAATTACAGAAGACACTTAACTAAAATATTCTAAGTCAATGAATGATCTTGAGTATTTAGTCAAAGAATGATTTTGTTTTATAATATCTTGTAGAAATGAATTTCAATCAAATGTGTTCTATCATTTATAACTATGTAACACGAGAAATAAAACAATCAATTACAGAGGCAACTAACAAAATGTTGGGTTAACTAACAAAATGTTACACTTGATTTTTATAAGCAAGGGATGACGAGGTCAGATCTAAAAAAGAGCATATAGCTTGTGCACTTTATTGCAGAAATTACATGGTCATATATATAGGACTACAAGTCACTTGTGAGTAATATGCTGTGAGTCTGCTCCCAGATCTACCCACTCACCACTATTTTCTCAACAAATCTTGAATAATATCGACATGTGCCAAAATCAATTCCCAAAAGTCGGGAAACTGCCAATCGGTGGCAAATTCTCATCCCTAATAAGTTTCCTTATATATTTAATTCAATGATGGACTACAATATAAAACAAAGGACCAGCTCATTTGATCTACCAAACATGAGCACTGCTAACATTTAGTAAACAACACATGTACAACATATGTACCAACCATAATACATCGTACACTAACAGTTGGGGTAGTAAACAACACATGTACACTTATGTATGAACTAACAGCTTAGGATAGTAAAAAACACATGTACACAAACGTATGAACCATGATACACCTACATTATACATCATGGGCTAAACAATATATGTATGTGTATGAGCAATGACACACCTATACATCGTGAACTGACAGTTGGGGTAGTAAATAATACATGTGTAACACATATGTATGAACCATAATACACCTATACATCGTGTGCTAACAGTTGGGGCTAGTAAACAACACATGTACATGTATAAAACGATGACACACCTATACCTGGTGAGTTGACAACAGACTGATTAGCCATTATATACTGAGCACACAGAAGGTATATTGTACACGTATTAAGTGACAGAGTGAAAGTGATGTGTTGTGTGGTCAGTAAGAGGTCAGTCTGCCCACTAGAAGCGACACACTCTACGCGGTCTAGAGAAACCAGTATATGATGAGAGAGATGTTTTAATACATATATATCGACGCAATGAGACAAACACTCAAACAACAACGTACCAGCTTCTCACGGTCATCTGAAAGTTCTCTAACTTTTTCTTTACTAGTGTCCAGCTGCTGTTGTAATTCTAAATGAAACAGAAGAAAACGGAATGTTTGTTTAATGGTAATACAGTACTTTGGTTATCATCAGCTATCACATGCATATGTGACAGACACATGATTGAGAGAAAAACTTTGCTGCAACCACATAGGTTACTCAGATGTTAAAGAAAGGATATTATATACGAATTATCGCTGCTTCAGAATCAAAAGGGTGTAAGTCTGGGTTTGGCATTTACTTGTATCACTGAATGCCCCTAAGTGAGCTGCATTTAGTGCACAAAAGGTGTATGTAGGTTTCTGAAGCTATCCCACATTTATCTTGAAATCAAAAGATATTCCAGATAAAGCTTGTGTCTAGGTGGGAAACATTTTTCGGCCCTTTTCTCCATTACCTGCTACCACAATTTATACAGACACAGCGGAACTAGTGGGGCTGGGGAGACCAGGTGGGAGGTGGGGCTATAGCACCACCAATAATTCTGCATCAAGCATAACCTTGTATCCACTTTAAACTCAATGCTTCATGGCTAGATCTGTTCCCCAATGTTCACTTGCTTCCGCTCTGCCTTTTGGTTCTCAAGCAGTGATGTACAACAACCTTTAATAAGTTTACAAAGTGTATAAATCCTAGATCCACTCATATCCCAGGTAGATACTCTACCACTGAGTTAAATCTCACTCCTAAACAAGAAACTTAGTTTAATAAAACACAATTAAAATACAACACAAAGACACAGAGAATACAGACAATATTGCCTTACTTAGTATTACCTAGCTCATGTTACTGTTAGCTAACACATGACAATGAAACCACAGACTTTCTAGTTTCTTTTGTATCATGGTAAAATAATACTCTATTAAAAAACACAGAATATGAACTTTAAGATCAATTATGTACAATAAGTATATAAAAAAAAGTAATAGCTTGCTGTTTAATATAATAGCTCTTGTAAAACATGCTTTAAGTGATCTTTTAAATATCGGACAGAATCAGAATGATTGTCACACACACACACACAAAAACAAGATGTGTAAGTGCAAGTTAAACAAAAATATCACAAAACATTTAAACTTCATGTAATTATATAACACAGTTAAAATAAATTGGTTCAAAATGGTTAACATGTAGAGAAATATATATCAAAATCACATGCTAGAGGAATTTCCTATAAGACTAAAGATTAAACAGGCATAGGAACTGGAAAAAGTGAATGACGAGCATTCAGCCTAAAATCCAAATCCAAGGGATGCAAGGACAAAGCCCGGACAGGGGTCTAGGAGGGTTAAGTCCCCTTCCTGGAAATGAATTTGGGTATTTTGGAGGCTGATTTGTTGCCTCAGTGCACAGAAATTGAGAAAAACTTTTGATTTGTACCTACATTGACACACTTTTATTTTACTCAAAGCCTTTATGCATACGGGATATACCTTGAGGCATACCGTGAACTTTACTAGTGGATATATATGCTGATGGGTGTACAATTCCCATGCATGATTAAATCATTCATAAAAGGTTTAGCACTTCTTCATTAGGATACTATCATCAGAGAAGACATTGCTAATGGCAAGATGATGGAACAACCTAATGCAGCTATTTGTTTTGGATAAATTAAAAGAATTAACAGACATATAAAACTTAAATCTGTTGCAGATGATGGTACAAGCTCATTCAGCTATTTGCTTTGGATAAATTAAAAGGCTTATTTAACTGACATATAAATTTAAATCTGCTATTAACAGATGATACAAACCTGTTTTGTTGGATTTTACACTTCTGAGTTCCTCGGCAATTTTATTATGTCCGGACTCATTGAGTTGTAGTTTCTTATTCAGTTCTGAAAGTTAGTGTCACAGCAAATAAGCAAGACAAAACACACAGGCATTTAAGTAACAAAGCCATTTTCACACAAATCTAGTGCATTCTTTAATCACACTACTTTCAATTATAAATCCTAAATATAACTGTTTCAAAACATGCTCGAGTGATATAAACTGGCTGATGCAGAGAAAGGTCACATGCTTTAGCCTTTATAGCTAGAAGAGTCTGATTCGAGGTCTCAAGCAAGTTGAGTGAGATTGCCAAGATTTCAATTTACAATATGAGGACAAATAACTTCAATTAAGCACAACGATACATATATTTATTACCCCAGTGAGCACTCATGATTGGTAATTATTTTTTATAATTTCTCAGTAAGAATTATTATACATTGGTTTAACAAGGCATTTCATTGGGTCTCTCTGGCCTTTGTGACCAATAAGCGTAACTGTACTAAATATGACATTATAATTTTATAAAAGTGGAAATGATGTCATTAAAACTAGAAAAAAGTACAACGTAATGTTATCCATAACATTATAGGATAGCGTTTCTCTAAAATCTGTTGCACAATTAGAAAGTTTAAAGAACAGAACGATTAAAATTCTTTGGGGTAATACATAGAATATTAAACTCGTTACCATTTATTATCAAATTTATGTCCCTCATGAAATAATTTTCCACTGTCTCTTGTTAAAGCTTGTGACAAAGAAAAATTATTTCACTCGGAACATAAATTTGATAATAAATGGCAATTCGTTTAATATCCTCTATATATATATTATGACAGATATGGATGGATGCTAACATTATGACTCCATATGGACAATGATTGGTGCTTTATGCACTCATTTTATACAAATGCATAAAGACTACTGTCAGGATCTTGTTAAAAATGAACATATCCCATTATACTGCATAATAATTTCAAATATCTAATATATCTGTCATCAAGAGTGATTTAATTATCAATGGCTATTGGATGTTAAACATTTGAAAATGTTGACCAGTAGTCAAGTGTAAGCCAGCCTCCAACAGGTTTTAAACAACTGTCTTAAGCTGGAGAGTCTGGTGTTCTACCACTGGACCACAGAGGCTCGCAAATCAATCTTAAGGTCTATACAGATTGGATGCAAGTGAATTATATAAGATATTTTTGGATGAAAAAATATGTGTCATGTACGTGCACCCACATGCAGCCTTGAATACTGATTCTATTTTATTTTTACTATAACATAACAAATGCATAATTAGATGTGTTCTTTATGCTTATATAAAATGGTTATGAAGAAATACAGGTAAATAACAAAACTAACTCCCATGGTCTACCATGCTGAAGTAAAATAAAAAAAGGAAAATAAGTTTTGGTGTATTACAGGCTGTAGGATTTCACGTGTCGTTACCGTGCTGGGGAAACTACAGAACCGAAATTTCGTTTCCCATAATATTAAATTACCCATCACCAATTTTAGGGAACCGAGAAACAGTTACCCATGGGTTCCCATGAGTGCCAGGCATGGAACCCAAAATGTGTTTCCCACGAAATCTGAAATCCTACAGCCTGGTATTATCATGCTCAAGTAAAATATAAAACTAACTCTCTTGTACTAACTCATTCAGGCTACTCTGGTTAGCAGTACTGGGACAAGACAAGTTAGTAGTGACTACAAAACAGTTCAACATCACAAAAAATCTCAACAAATACAAATATTAAAACAGCTTGTAAACAGATCTTAATATTTTTAGCAGAGTTTAAAGAAATTGATAAAAATATTTTAAAAGATTTTGTTTTTAATGTTTTCTCAGTTTTGTATTACATATTTGCAAATATTCAAGAACATCCACAAAATATTTTAAAATTATATGGATAATATCTATAAATATTCACAAATTATATAAAACCAACATTAATAAGTAGTAATTAACAATCTTAAATGTTTTAAATATTTATAAAAATAAACAAATAAATTTTAAAATAAAAAAGCATTCAGTGCTAATAAAGAAAGCAATAGCTTTATGAAGCTTATATATTAAAAGCCATTAATGTCTCATTTTGGTTAGTGAGTTCAATAAACATACATTTTGTTTGTTGTTTATAAACCAAACAAGGTTTACACTATACTTTGATTGGGCTAAGGAAGCTAATTCCACTAGTGCAAAATGATTCTGAGTGAATGAATCCTTTATTGTCTGTTGAGATACCTACATGTATATACATTTTCTACACTATCTGTAAATAATCTATACTACCCAAATATAAAGGTGGATCACTTGTATTAAAAATAACTAAAATCTGACACTGTTTTTGTAATTATGTCCAAGATGCAATGCTAAAGATGCATGTACATTAGTAGAATAAATAAAACACAGTGTTCAAACACCAACCTCCAACATTCTGTTGCAGCTTTTGTCTCTTTATTTCATTATCTTTAAATTCTTGTTGCTGAAAATAAATGTAAAACAATATAAGAATACTGTATAAATGTACTATGCTTTCTTAAGAATTTACTATAAATTATTTATCAAAACAAAGTTTGTTGTATGTAGTAATATATACTCAACAATAAAAGAAATGTAAATGTTTTAACAAATGTTGATGTTTTGGGGGTTTTAAGGGGGAGGGCAAATCTTTATTAAAGTAGTACAATGCATCAAAATGATGTACTATCTTTATTAAGCTGCATATTTTAAAATCCAATGAAAAATATGAAATGAATTTAAACAAAAATACAATATGTGCGTCTGTTGCTGTTCAGTGTAGAATGTAATGAATATTTCTGATTGGTCTGATTCAAAATGTTAAGAAGTGATGTAGATGTAGAAGAACCAGTGATCATCTGAACAGTTTTTCCCATAAGAAATTCATTTGTTCCTTTTGAAAGCCAAAACACTGACATGATGTCTAATACATTTGATTCCAACAGGGGGTTGAAAGATGTTGAAATAAGTTGAAATCATGGTTATCATTAAGCTGTATAATTTTCTTTTTTTTACAACTTTATATATAATAGTAAACATATTTCAGTGTGTGCATGATATGGGTTACAAATGTTTAGTTTAGTTAAGAAAACGTTTATCTTTAAAGACTTCTCCACACCAAAAATAATTCATGAGTAAAATGGTAAATTTGAGTTGACCCATTCTAAATACTGTAAAATACCAGTTGTATTGGTGTCTGTGAGATATAAAATATGCCATCCATGTTGAGAGTTTAAAACTCTACTGTCCACTATTATACAGCCCTTTTGGAATGATATACATGATATCAAGCTGTATGAAGTCAGAAGTCTTAACTATTGAAAGTAACATTCTCTAGGACATAATATACTAGTCTTACCTAAATTATCTTCTCTAGTCCAACAATATACTGTGAATCAAAAACCCGACATATGAACGTGACCTTTAATAGCATCTAATAGGTACTCACCTGTCTTGCTAGCTTTCTAATATAACTGGCAACACTTCTATTTAAACTATGTCCATACATAGTAAATGCAATGTTCTTTCCAAAGATGTATAAATTTAACTAAATGCGTACTGGAGGTATCTGTCCTGTTACACTGTCTTTGAGTTTTAGATGAAGTAAAATGCTGTTAAATACCTTGTAGTAGATATAGCAGGCAGATGACCTGGTACTGGATGTTATTTTTGCAATGAGCCATGTTAATAGTTGTTTTAACACTTGCATTATGAAACTGTTGTTTAAACAGTAGTGGTCTTAAAACTTTAAAACTGAGTGGTATTAAGCTATGGTAATCAGGAGAGGTACAGTAATAGAAAGATGACTAATGTTACATACAACTTAGAGCCTTTAGAAAGATAAAGATTATTAGTGTAAAACAACTGCCTTGAGAGCTGTGCTTCCAGCAAGGGTACAGTTGCTGTATTAATATGTTAACTGTTTGCATTAATCACACAGAAATGAGAAGCACACACATAAAAACATGATTAATGTAGTACCTGGAATGACTGGAAGCCGATATTTAGTAAAGAGTGGAATGTTGATTAGATGCAGCACTGAAAAAACACTTCATATGAAAGAGCAATTCACCAATGAAACAACCAATAAAATCAGCTGAAGCCACTCAATGAAAATGCAAGAAACCACTTAACATGTGCAAGTTAAAACAGTATCAGGTTACGTTATTTTACATAATAACACATTATTAAACCATGATGAGTATTAAATCATGATGTTAATGAAAAACCTTTAACTTTAATTTTGAAATATATTTAATCTTTTATTTTTGAATAATCATAAGAATGATGTTAAATTTCAAAACAAAATATCGATTATGAGAAATTGTTAACGTCTTAGCATGCCCAATAAAACGAGAAGACAGTATAAATGGGATTTTAATTTTGTCTATGTATGAACAGAACCAGAATAAAAAGTAATCTATGTGGACACTATTTATGCACACTGAATCATAGCAATACCATGTCAAATGACAATGTCATGCATGAAGTGATTCCAAAACATCTACTAATAAGAAATCTATATGAGGATCTTATAACTCCGGCTGGCCTCATTTTCACCAAGCATGATTTTACAAATAATGACTGTAATGACCTTGTATTGTTCTTTCCCTTATCAAGTCATTATGCACAAAGTCTGAGTGTTCTCTTTTCAAAAAATGTATTTATTTAAAAGATAAAGACTTATTTGAAATTACAGTTGAAGAAGATATGATTTAGAATTTTAAAATCATGTCTACCAAATGAAAACAATATCAGTTTGGAAAAATCTGGACAAAAACAGATAATTTATTTAAATATTTTTTTTACAGAGTTTAACCATTTGCAATTAAGTGTCTAATGTGTTAATTGCAACATACATGAATAAAAGTAAAAGATAGCCACAGTCATGACACTGGATATTTATTTTAATGCTACCACCATGCTAAATCAACACAAACACCTAGGATGCAGTATATAAAACAAATGTTACTTTTTCTGAATTCAGATATATTTTTCTAAATATTATAACACCACAGGACAAATATTATCACTTCCTTAGCAATGTTTTAATTTAACTTTGCATGTAAAAGCTGCAACCAAACTATTTTAACAATAATGACATATTTTTCAAAATATAAAATAAAGTACATTTTACAGTAAATATCTGCCTTACATGATGCAATATTATTCTTATTAAATTAAACAGTTTTAACAGACCTCACTAATGCGTTATTCCCACACAAGATTAAAAACAATTTGGGTTGTGGGGTGCCACAAACGAAGCAGTATTTTCTAACAAGAATATTTTTAGTACAACAAGCAAATCCTGTAATAAATACCAAACACTCCAGAATTATTTTTCACACAACATGCACCCATGCAGGTTTTGCAGATTATGATAACAACATTCTTATGTCATTAGCTGGTAAATATAATAACAATGACATGTAATCTTGGATTGACCAATACTGACCACTGTGCACAATAAGCAGTTTTAATTTTACAATCACATCTTGTTTGACTTTGTTTAACTTTTTGATAGTGTTAGTGGCAACTCAGTCTGATTTTACTTTTTGATTTTTAAACAAATTTGCTACTTTCCTACAAGAACCTCTATAATGATGGTAACAAGACAGAGAATCGTAACATTTGAAGTACTTATAAATTGGTAGTATAAAATAATTTTGCATGGTCAAACTTCAGTGTTTGATGGACAAGATGATTACTGCCTTGGATTCCTGGGAATCAAGAGATCACCAATGCAGTTTTGAGAACACATCAGGAGCACAATGACAAAAGCGAGTTTCTTATGGGGCAAATGGGAAAAAAGGGCATGGCAATATTTGCTTTCATTAGAAGTGAAATTGAGACAGCACTGTGGCAAAGGGACAAGGTGGCTTGACAAATGCCTCGATGCTTTGGTGAAATTCTACAACTAGAAATATATTCAATCAATCTGAATTTGAAATCAGATTAAAAATCTGTAAGTCTTAGAGTAAATGACAATTGAGAAATATCTTGCAGATGTGAATTAACTACATACAGGCTCACAGAAGAGAAGACAAAAAGAAACTGCTGTGAATAATATGAGAATACATGTTAAATATAAACCAGAAAGGAAACATGACCCTTAGAATAAGAATGGTATTCAGATCACTCCAAGAACGCAGTATCTCAATAAAGAATAAACACAGACGATGAAAAACCATCAAGGAAAAAAGAAATATGGCCACAGAAGAAATGTTGAGATCAAAAGAGACTGAAATGAACATGATTATAACAGAAATGTGGAATAATAAATAACGGAACTGAAATTATTGATTGTAGTTAGAATCTGGAATTGTTACTTTATGTCCATACTGTCAAAAATATAAAAAACAAAGAACATTTTTTTCAAGACTTCAGTGAAATGAAAAATGTCAAAATATAGTAAAAAATCACCAAGGACTACTCTCTATCGAGCGCAGCAGAAAGTGAGGAGGGGTACTCAATAATTCTGATTCAAGTATAACCTCGTATTCACTTGAAACTCAGCACTTCAAGCCAAGATCTGTTAGCCCCCCATTGTCTCTGTTAACCCAACACCTCCACCCACCCCCATGTTCACTTGTTTCTGTTATGCCTGTCTGTTTTGTGAAGATATTATGATGTCAGTAAGTCAAGCAAGCTGTAAAGCCTCCACACCTAGCATGACAACTAGACTTTCTACTTACCACTTGTGTAAAGTATTAACACACCACACACATCCACTAGACTTGCTACTCACCACTTCCGATAGCTTGTCCTCCAGCTGTCTGATCTGTGCGGCCTGTTTGGCAGATAACTCCTCCAGCTCGGACACCCTAGCCAACTTCTCTTCCAGTTCCATGCTCACCTGGCTTGTCTGAAACAATGACAACCAAATCATAAACATTGTTTTCACCAACAATAAAGCTCAGTCTTAGTCAATGCACCTATTTTAAATCATGAAATAAATTTGTGATTAAGGTCTCCCAAAATATGGGTTTTTTTTTCATTAATACAGCCAAAACATTTAAAAAAAAAATATTTTACTATATTTTTGGGTTTTCATGCACTGTTTGCCATTTGTTCACCAACTGTTATATTTTTAACATCGGTGTTAATACGTGCTGGCGTTCTAGGGTTAATACACCTTGAACCCCCTCCCCCAATAACCTATATTTAATTTAGTGCTAGGGGTGGGGGGGTCAATAAACAAATATTAATACATCTGATCAGTTTATTTGTTATAGTATCGTGAATAGAAAAAAAAATGTAACGGTTAATTACTGTGTCTGTGTTTTCAACTGTGTCAACTTGTACTAAGATTCATCTACAGCTATTTAATATTACTTTAATGGGAGGGAGCTTAAATCCAGTATGGTTAAAATCAAATGTCATGGTTTCTGATACACTGGACATACCAGTAACACCACCTATCAGTATCACCACCTATCAGTATCTGTCTTACTAACAGATTTTTCACTAGACATAAATATCACCTTTGCCCCCTCCTCTAGTCTGGACATATCATAGGTCTTCATCTTGTTCTCGGCAGTCGTCAGCTGGTATGTAAGTTCCTCAATCTGGTCCAGATAGGTTGTCTGATCTTCATCCAAGGTCTTCAGTCGTATCTGCATCTTCTCAGCATTTTTCTATACACAAGCATATCACCAGATATATTAAATAACATATAACATTAAAAATGGTCTGTAATAATTAAAAAAATATTATTTATTGTCTGTTTCCCCTCTCCATAGATTTTTTGCTTTTTAAAATAATTAGTCAGTTCAAGCATCAAAGCAGTTCTATTGTACTTAATCTTAGACAAGAATTCTTGTTTTTGTATGTAAATTTAAATTAGAACCCTGTAATTCTAGGGTTGTTATTTGTATCTAGTTTCTAACCTTAACTGTTGCCAATTCTTGTTCCAGTCTGTCTGCTCTGTCCTTTTCCTTCTTTTGACTCCGCTCTAGCTCTTTAATTCGTGCAATGTCATCTGCAGTACGACTCTGAACAGTATCAATACAATAGTTAATTAGATGACTATAAATACTAAGTAAAATTGTAGAATAAGATGACTAGAAAAATGCTTCACATATATTCATTATGTATTTTAATTAATGAACAAAACATTAAAAAAGATTTCTGGTTATGTTTAATCTCTATCAGCTATTTTATGTATTTTGATAAAACATCTCTAAAACATCTATTTTATTTATACATTGTATATGCACACATATATAACATTTTGACCCAGTTTGTTGCTAAAACATACAACAATTTAAAAACAAAATACATAATATATTAATTTTCAACAGAAAGTTCAAACAAAACTTAAAAATTAATCTTACAATGTACAATGTAGTTTTAAAATTACTTTATGTACATATATAAAATCATAAAAATCAAGATGTCATAATATATTTAATATGTATTATTAAATATATTTAATATGTATTATATTTTCAAAATCATCCATACAATATAGTTTTTAAAATAAAATGCACTTCTATGAGTGTAAGCAACAGACATAAAAAAAACAAGAGAATTTTTATTTTTTTTAATCATGCTGAGGAGAAAATCAAGATGGGAAATGAAGGAAACTGAAGACAACAAGACATTTGTAGGCTAACTTGTAATAAAACAGGAAATTTCTGGATAAATAAAATACATTAATACAAATTATTAATACATCAAAGTTATTATCTGGAAATGTTTTAAATGAAAAAAATAAAAAATCCTTCATTACATTTGGAAACCCAAAAATATATTAATCATAAAATTATGAATCAGCTTTTCTTATAAATTATTCAAACTGAAATTGTTATAACAACATGTAGGATTTCTAATTTGATGGGAAACACATTTTGGGTTCCATGCCCAGGGCTCATGGGAATCCATTGGTAACGATATTTTGGTTCTGTGAAAAAGGTGATGGGAACCTAGTCTTGATAGAGTAATTTTTGTATGTGTGTCTATTAAGTATTTCTAACAATCTATAATAAAGTAATATAATTTATGTATATAACTTTAATGTATAGTAACACAAGCATATGTTGCAATGTTACATTCGACAGTTTGTCCCAAAATGCTTTGCACACTTGAAAATTCAGGCAAAGCATTCTGGGATGGGGGGCAAATGACAGAAAGATGTGCAAAAAGAAACTTTCTAAACCTAATCTCATTTGCTACAGATTAGAGCAGACATGATTGCATTTTTAGTCATTAAATTGAATGTTGACAGGAAATGTTTTGACACAAAAAAAATTGTATTCTTGGTGTCAATACTTAATAGGAAATGAAATTTCAGTTCCGTTGTTTATCCAGTATGGTAATGACACATTACCGGAAACAATCATTACTGTGAAATCCTATAGGTTGCCATAATGTAACTTTACAAAAAATAATAATTATAATAATAGAGAAGTTTTTTTTTTAATTTAAAAGATAACAATTCTAAATTGGTTCAAGAACAACAAACTCTCTAATTCTTAAAAAATACTTCTGAAAAATATGGACTTATAAACATTAGAAATATTAGGCTACAGACTTAGAATATCAATATAATCATATTTGAATATGGAAATTATTTTGAATAGTTTGGGCATAAAATAGATTTCAGAGAATATATAACTATGCTATAGAAAAATCAAAGGTTATTCAATAAAATCAAGACATTTCTAAACTGGACAAAAAACCAATGCAAGAGCAGGAGATAAAATCTGGAAGTCTTTAAGGTTTTATATTTAATTGAAATAATTCAAAGATATACGATTAACATCTGTTTTAGTAAAATGCCCGACAGTTATAGCTGTGGCCAGATGCATCACCTGAAGCAATAATGAAAAACAAAATGTTATGTTCGATGATGCCAGAAACAAATATGACCATAAATATGTTATTTTTAATGTATATTAACAGTCTGCAGACAAGCAGTGGGAAAACAGCATATAAATAGAAGCATGTTGTTATTCAAGTGTACTATAGTTTACAGATTGTATGTAATAAAATATGAAAATATAAAAATTATAATGGTGAAATGTCTATTATCTAATAGCAGTTGTAAATAAATGAAAATTACAATGAAATCCAACACCTACAGACTGAAACATTTCTTTCTGGTTCATATTTTAAAAAACCCAGTAATATTTTAAAATAAAACAAACTTTATTAATATGAACTTTGACATCTTAAGTGAATAGACCATCAGGCTCACAGCATCATAAAGCAAATTAAGAAGGTAATTTTTAAAAAGATTTTCTGTAACAAGGATTAATATTTAAGGGAACTTTTGTTTGGTCAGTTAAGATCAAACAAACTAAGTAAAGCAAACTACTGTATATTCTATATTTAATGCCCCCGGGGGACCCATTTGCAGTTTGGGCTATTTTCCATACCAGCCAGTGGTCCACAACTGGTTCTTCAAAGGCTGTGGTATGTGCTGTCCTGTCTATGCATATAAAAGAATGACCATATGATTGACGTCCAATAGCCGATGATAAGATAAAAATCAATGTGCTCTAGAGGCGTCATTAAATAAAACAAACTTTACTTTTTAATGTCCCCGGGGCAGTTACATTTTGTTAATTTGGAGTTTATTGAATTCACGATAGTTTGAAATCATATTTTTACTGTTAAATATTTTGTGCAATAGAGATTACTAGTGTGTACATTCATTACATACTTTGAATATCACGGCACGATCACGGATTTAAGCTGGGGTAAGTAATTTTTGTTTTGCAAAATGGCCAAATAAGCATTAATTATGGAGGGGACATTAAACAGGGAATATATAGTATATGTTAATTACATTTTAATTAGTTACAGATTCATCAATAAATGCCAAGTGCACTATGTAAATAACGAACTGTGGTGAAAGCAGAACCATGAAATGTTTCAGTCTGATAATACATCTGTACGTCCTTGATGTTTTATTGCCATGCTTCATACCACTGGATGATCTCACCTTTTTATGCTTGAAACAAAACAAAACATTTCATTGGTAAGAAAATAAAAAATCATGTGATTCACTGATTGCTGTGCAAAATAATTTTAAAAAACATTCCAATGGTGCATGAAGAAATTTAAGATACAGTGGAACCTGTCAAAACCGGACCTTCATGGGACCACAACTTTTATCCGGTTTGGCCAGGGATCCGGTAAACCAAGGGTTTCCCTTTCGGTCAACATCTTATAAATAAGTTGAGTTATTCCCCTTGTCGGGAAAACTGGTAAATCGGAATCTACAAAAAAATTCCAAAACAATACCCTTCACTATGAACCGTACCAATGATAATAATAAGTGAAAGCTTGATTCAAATGTATTTAATTATTTAAATTGGGTCTACAATGGAGAGTAGATCAATGCTATAAACTAGAAAGTTGGTAAATCCCATTTCTTTTTAAAGCTACAAATTGCTCACTGAAACGTATTGCTTTGTAACACAAGCATAATTGACAGTCACCACACCACTTAAGATAATACAACTGGTAACAATCATTCTTAATTAAGCCTCTTTCTTAATTAATCTGGTGACTCAAAGGTGTGATAGGAAACCGACGACATCTGAACGGCTCAACCATGTCGACATCCGGTCAGTCTTGTAACACATTTTTATAATAGTATTGTAATGAGGTGAGACTTTAATAAACTATCTGTCTGTTTATTCAGCTGAAGTTCAGTTTTGTCTTCAGCAGTCCGGTTTTACATGTTAATTTATTAAGAATATAACATTTAGGTGCAGAAAATTCGGCCGATATCCGGAATTAACAGGATCCAGTTTATTCAGGGTTTTAATGCGTTGAATACATAACTAAAAATTCAGGACATATAAATTTGGCCAGTTTCATCTAGAATCCGGTTTTGTCAGGATCCAGTTTGGACAGTTTCCACTGTATATTTGAAGACCAAATTTTTGTTGTTTTTAATCAGATAATTTGATTCATCTCCAGAAAAACAACAAACAAAAACAAAAACCCATATATAGATGATACAAGTAATTTTAATCAAAAGAATACTAAACTTTATGTCAGAAGAAGTGGAACATCAAAACAATAGTGTTCAACTGAAAAACAAGTGTCAAAGGGAGGAACAACTGCCTTTTAAACCTTTTGTACCGTGAACACATTACACAAATGTATTTCACCCCATAACTTTTTTTTTAATTAGTTGCTAAGGTTAGAAAAATGACAATTGAAACAAGCAAAAATCATTTTTCCTCATAAAAGATTCAAATTTTTGTTTCCTTTTGTCCTACTATTTCCAGAAGAAAGTTTATTGTAAAAATGTATGATGTCATCTGATGTGATGTGAGTTCCAGCCAGTGGTCCACAACTGGTTCATCAAAGGCTGTGGTATGTGCTGTCCTGTATGTGGGAGAGTGCATATAATTTATAAAGGACCCCATGCAGCTTTTCGGAAAGAGCAGCCTATGTGGTAGCAGTGGGTTTCTTCTAAATACATATGTCAGAATGACCATATGATTGACATCCAATAGCAGATGATAAGATAAAAATCAATGTGCTCTAGAGGCCTCATTAAATAAAACTTTACTGATGTGATGTGAAGTATAGTTACTGCCAGAGTTTCTATTGCTGGTTTCCTATTTGTTTTTAAACATACACACTTTATGGCAGTGTAAATTACAAATAATATGGTTTTCCCACAGAATTACAAAACACATTTTATTATCAGCTTTTTTACTCTGAATAAGATTTTGCACAACCAAATTGAAGTTCTCAGATACTACATCAGGCTATATGCTTAAAGACAAATTTGTGTCAAGTCTCAACTTTTTAGATTTAAATATGCATGTAGCTAGAAAAAAGAATATTTGCTGATTGTATAGAAATGCATACTCTATTGTTTATATTTAACTTTAATTAAGCTTTATAAATCATTAAGACTATAACTAACTAAATTAATTATTTAATGCAAGTTATATTAGATAATAAAATCTCAAGAATTCTGTTCTCAAAATACTTGTTAATGTGAGTCTGTTACAATTATTATTTTCCAATCCAAGATTTGTAAAGTTACTACTAGCCTGTATCAACTGCTACCATTACAGTTAAAAGCCTAAAACTGAGTTCTGTGATCTGGCTTAATGAATGAAAGACCGACAAGCAACTGGTCTGTAATGCCATTACTCTTCCAACAGCTTCAGACTGGAGATGGGTGCAAAGCTTAATATAATAACATAACTCAAAGAAGCAAACACTTGCATAAGGAAACAATCAGTGGTTAGATATGAAGCACAGAAACACCAACCTCCAAGTCATCCTTCGTCATCTCCTCCTCTTCAACCTGGAACTGAAGATCCTCTATTTTCCTGAAATAAACAATATTTTAACTGTCATCACACAACTAATTTATCACACAAAACCCAGCTCCCACTAGATTTTACTCTCCTGGTCAATGAAAATTTGACATACTATTTCTACAAAACTTTCTCTCTGTTAACTCATTACCATAAATAAGTGTTTTAACATGTTCATGCATTTCCATGGAGACGTCTTTTGACAAGTTCAGAAATGAAGGACAATAACTTCATTAATATTGGGTAAATATAATGACAATTTTCCAAAGTTCAAGTTCACAGTCTTTTGTTAATTTCTGACCATGATCTTTAAATAAAGATATAAATTACATTCAGTTTTTAATGGTGTATGTGTAAGTTTTACAAAATGTCGAATGTGAACAAAAGTAGCAATGATAGTAATGGAGATTCGGTTTTTAAGGATTTTGAGCCAGGTGTAACAATAAAATACTTTGTCAACACAATCTTGTACATAGAAGAAACATTTATTAATTATGTATAATATAAGAGTTTTTTAATGAATATTAATTATAATATACAGCAAAGTAACTATAATAGGAACTTTTCTTGTTTTGTAATCACAATTAACTGTAATGTTCATCTTAATTTGACAGTATACATTGAACAACAATGTAAGTAGCATTTTCAAATAGTCATACTTTTCTGACAAAAGTTGTTATTTCGTTTTTCTATGATTTCCCAAATGTAACATTTTCTTACTAATTGAGTTTTTATCTACGGAGACACTACCTGCAGAACCTAATAAGACCATGGGCATTAACTGCAGATACTTATCAGAGCTTTACGTAGTAATGTGCTATATATGCACCAACCTTTCTTATCTTTGAAATATCTTTATTATAATAGATTAAAAATATACCAATCTTATCTTAAAATGTCTTTATTATAATAAATTAAAAATACATCAATATTTTCATATCTTCCAGCATTCACCATTAAATTTCCCGTTGATTAAGTATACACCAACCTCCTCTTATCTTCGAGCTGTGTCTCTAATTCTTTCTTATCTTTCTCCAGCTCGTGGATGTACTGTTGGAGTTGAACCAGCTGATCCTCAGCCTCTGTGCGGAATCGCTCATGATCAGACTTCTGCATGGCCAGCTGGCTCTCTGCCTGAATACAGCAAACTTTACAAGTCACCATACTGTTCTACTTCCATGATACCTACATATTATCTAATTTGGTCTTATAACCTGCCTTAATGTTATAATATTACAGTAAATAGTGAAAATGCATGGTTTACTGTAATGTTTGGATGAGTAAGATAACAAGTCTGCACTAAATTAAATGATTAAGACAGTTAAAGATTCAATATAATCTATTTCTTAACAGTAGACTAAACTAACAACCCATCCATTACAAACTCTTGGACCTACTCCAGGAAACATTTCTCACAGCCAAAAGTTAATATAATCGGAGATTCTTCTCTGGGAGGAATTTTTTTTTAATCTGCTATTTAATTTTAATGTCTTCATATACAACTTTTGGTGGCTGTTAAACATAAATGCTGAAGAAGTATTTAACTTGCAGGCTTCAGTGAATTAAAAATGTAAATAAATTTCAAATAGTCCATTTCATTTAGTGCAACCCATTACAAAATATTTTATTTGAAGTGACAATAATATAATGTGCAAACAAAACATGGGTGTTAGAAGTGTGCGAATGAAATGATTTTTTGATAAAGTTTCATAAGCCCCGAGTTAAATTCACCTCGTCAACCATGGCCGCTGCCCTTGCGACATCTGCCCGTTCAAGATCGCGTTCCTGAAGTAGCTGTTCAATATGTTCCTCCTTCTCTTTCAAGGCTTTCTGTGGAGAGTTGCACAGCAGTTTATGTAATAACAACTCATCTAGTACTAAATAGGCCAAAAAACATATTTATCTAATATTCAAGAATCTGAACTTAAAATATAAGTGTATTCTGATTCACCATCAATAGCCAAAACAGGATTTTTTGTTATGCATCAACATCTCAGCTTCAGCAATATCCCTCAAAGAGAATGACTATTAGTTTACAGCATGTGCTTCAAAACACACAAAAAGCCAAGTATAAACTGTGACACTTGTTTGTCAAGTAACCAGATTGTGTGCAGGATGAAGTACACAAGTGAGAGAAGCAAGAAGAGAATCACCACACCAGTGCATACTGCATACATAGCCAGTATTAAAACAGGCTGTCACACATTAACTCACCTGTACAAGTACAACAACATGATCAAACATCAATACAGTTAATTTCTTAATACAAACTGTAGTATAGAGTAACATGTTACCATGTGATTTGCTTATTACCATGGAACAAACTAGAGCACTTCAGTTATTACCTAGGTACAAGCACATTACCAGAGCACTAAGCTTAGTACCATGGCTGAACTTATTACTACGTAATTGACTTATTATCAGGATATTTGAATTATTACCAAAAACTAGCTTACAACTATCTGTTTACCAGGTCACTAGCTTATTACCATGGTGCCACTTTTTACCAGGATAGAGGCTCGTAGTCAGGATCAGTTTGTTACCAGTGCACTCTCAGACACTCTGTCATTATTGATGTATTATGACAGCAGTTCGGGAGTGCATATATTAAAGGAGTGATTTCATCTTTTGTATGCGTTCGGAAAACCTACACCACAACATGGGACGGAGATACGTTTCGCACCACCTCTGGACCAGATGCAACTAAGCTACTCCATCAACTACCTCTTATACCTCGCAACACCTTCATCGTTCAACCATCATGGAAGAGAAATGACAATTCAATGGCACTCAAATCTCTTCCAATCTGTGACCAGCGTGGGGAGGCTCCAATGGGCTTACTGGCCTGCTTCCCTCCCCCCTTCGCCTCAGGAGGGTAGCGGCATCCGATTCCCGGATCTATGGGCGGCTCTTGGGATACTCCCCTTGGGTAAACCCCCCCTCCATTCGAGGTCCAACACCTCCGGTCTTTTTACCGGAGTTTTATGGGGGGGGGCTTCCTAATTTAATAATTATCTCCGGTTTATATTTCATTATTTTGGCAGAGCATTCAAAATTAACTGCTACTCGCCATCAAAATTCTAAATTTATATTAATAAAAGACCCCTATTTAAATACTAAAGCAGTTAAATAACCACCAAAACATCCACATCCCTTCTCCCTTTTCCCCACTTTTCTCCCCGGACCCAGTGCCCTTGTCTAAAGACACTGGGCCCGTGGCGAGCGTGCCCGAACCAAACTGGATGTTGGCACGGTTCAAAAATACTCGAAGCGAAGTTATGGGAAAGAAATTTAAAAAACTGATTATTAAGGTTATTAAATTGGCACTATTACATCTATTTAAAATTTGTGTGTTCCCTTGAGGCATCGAAAGCTAGAAAGCCAGACAACAGATATAAAGGATGAAAAAACCCAGATGTGGCCATAGTTTGAAAAATATGGTAAAGTTATTAAATTGGCATTGATAATCCAATTTAGGTTCATATACGTTCCCTTGAGGCATCGAAAGCTATAAATCTTGACATGAAGGGAGAAAAAAGAGAAACAAGCTGTCATTATATCATTTATAATTATTGGCTAAGTGATTTTTAATTTACCAACAAAAACAGATATAAAAATACATTCTTGCTGGAAAAGGTTAACATATTACAGATAGTGAAAATAAAAGCAAAAATGCAACTGATTAAATTAATTAGGATAATGAAACTGAGTGACTAAAAGCCACAAAGGGAAGTAAATGGCTAACTAAGGCAACTGGGTTGTCTTAATTTTACAATTCTCTTCACAGAAATAATTACTTGTTTTGGAAGAGTTGTCTCCACTTTGACTATAACTTTCTGAGGTTTTTGGTTGACATACACATGATATTCAGTCTATGTAGAAGTATTTTCAAGGAATTGCCACATTTATTTTTGTTACTTTTTTCTATAACAATTAGGATGTCTTCAGCATTATTTTATGATTTTGAAAGGAAAGGGAAAAGTTGTCACTTTATTTCCATTATGTTGCAATTAACGGAATTCCTCCCCTTTGAAGTCATCACATTTTCTTGCCTCAACATCTTCAGCAGCATCATGTATGAGCAGTTGAGCAGCATCATGTATGAGCAATTGAGCAGCATCATGTATGAGCAATTGAGCAGCATCATGTATGAGCAGTTGAGCAGCATCATGTATGAGCAGTTGAGCAGCATCATGTATGAGCAGTTGAGCAGCATCATGTATGAGCAGTTGAGCAGCATCATGTATGAGCAGTTGAG
>JAULBS010084472.1:0-18489 GCA_032355785.1 Symmetromphalus regularis | reverse complement strand
TGTATTTATAAATGAATGTATGTATGTATGTATGTATGTATGTATGTGTGGGTGTTGTGTATGTGTGTGTGTGATGTGTGTGTGTGATGTGTGTGGGGGGGTGGGTGTGGGTATGTGGGTGTGTATGTGTGTACTTGTGTGTGTGGTGTGTATGTGTGCGTATGTATGTGTGTTGTTTTGTGTATTTGTTTCCCTTGAATAATAATGTGTAATACAGTTCAGTTATGTTCTGTTCTGTTATACCACTTGACCCTAAACAACATATGTATGTTTACAGAGCAAGTGACACATATTTTTGTTCTAGTGCAATATGTGTTTGTGGTGGATTAAAAGGTATTATATGTACTATACTGGTATTAAGTGTAAGTTCTTTGTGCTGATGTTTAACCTCGATATTAGTAAAAAGAAAAGTTGGTCGATATTCTAGTAAAACTTAAGACAGGTTTTATGATTGACCGATACAAGTGAGTGCCGGTTTCATAAAGCGGTTACAGTGCGACTTACGACAGCGTTAGGACAGCGTAAACATTAGGATATCTGAAATGTTTGCGGTCAATGAAGCGGTTATATCGATCACCGACAGCGCAGTGATGGTCTTACTTTATAACTGCTCCCCACCAGACGTAACTGCTGTGCGCTGTCGTAAGTCGGGAATGCAAGATGGCCGCGGCATGTGAAAAACGCTCAATTAAGCATAAAATGTCAATTTATTTTATGTGTATCATTTCACTTTTAACATGAATATTGCATTACATGTGCTCATAATAAAATATTTCTTAATAAATACAATTTACTAATACAAATATCCGTTTGCTCGATCCATTATACATCACATCTTTATACTTACTATGAGCTAACTTCAGTTAATAAATGAGTAGGCCGATCAGGCGCGGGTGCAGGAATTCTGAAAGGGGGACCAAATGTGGATTTCTGAAAAGGGGAGGGTCTAAAAGTGATGAATGAGTATAAATGGGGGGAAACTGGTTAATTTTCACGTCCTTCCACTCGGAAAATGGTTTTAAAAAACAATTCGAGAAAAGGCGGACCTGACCCCCTAGGTCCGCTACTGCCTATTATCATTTGGTTTATTAATGTACTGGTCGTGCCATTGTTTAGTAACTTACACTGTTTATTTGTGCAAAGTGGACAATGATATGCATTGTTTATTGAAAGGAAGAATGTAGAAATATTTTAGTCAACGGCGCACTCAACACATTTTATTTACGATTACATTCGCATCGGACATATAGTTGGGGATTACACAGGTAATCAGAGAGGAAACCAGCTGCCGCCACACTAAGAATTACATTTTTCGATTAGCAACAAGGGATCTTTATTGTGCACTATGCCATAGACAGGGTAATACATACTACAGTCTTTGTTATAATGGTTAGTATGGGATAATCCCAATATTAGGTCCGTCGAGGTTCGACCCAATCATCTCAGGAAAGCACACTACTGACAGAACTAAATATGGCCTCTTGTGTAAAAGTTAATAATAAATTAAATTAAATAACCATATATTTCAGTTAAAATGGTTGACTTCTCTTACAAAATGTCTAATTTGTAATCTACATACCAAGGCTGTCAGAGATGAGGGTGTGGCGGGAGTGATGTGGTGGTCCTGCGTTATGTTGTTGAATTTAATTCAAGTCACTTCTTTTTGCAATTATTATTGCTCCGGAGCACCTGGCTGGTTGCGTTTGTCGATTTGGGTATTTCTTTCCAAAAACTTCCTTTTTTTTCTTCTTTTTTTTAAGGGGCTGTTTTGTTGGCTTTTGTATGATATTTTTTTATCCTTTTTCTAACGCAAGCTTTGTTTCGATTTAAAAAAAAGTGTTTTATTTTCATTATATATGAACGCTATTGTACGCTACTGACCTTCACTGAAGTTGCTTTTCCTATTTATTATTATTTTTATTATACTATTAAGATTATTATTATCAACCAATGCCATATTTCAAATAAGGAGGAAAATCCCAGAGTTACTTGCCGCAGCTATTTATAGTGTGTTTTACGACATCGCAGTTACGACAATGAACAAATTAACTACACAGATCGGCGTAGTGGTTATAATTTTTTTAAGTGCGCATAACTGTGACCACGCAATGGTTATGGCCGCTTTGTGCTGTCTCAGTTTATAACCGTCTTCATTAAACCGGCCCCTGGGTGTTTCCGAGACACACGGATGTGCGTTTCGTGATTGCGCAACTGGATTGCGTTGAACAGGCTAAGTGTAAATATTTCTTCTATCTACCGTATTTACAGACGTATGTTCTTTAAACTGGCATGCAAAAATCAATATATTATAATATGTTATAGACGACTTTAACTATTTTCTAAAAAAAGGTTCTATTTAAGACTAGTAATGTCAGATTTGAGGAATAAATACAAGGAAAAATCTGAAATGTTGAGTATTTTTTTTTGAAACAGGTTATGACTTAACAAACAGTTGAATATTTGAAGATTGTGATGTGGCGTTAAATTAATTTTATATCTTAGAGAATCAGTGGCTATTGTAAAAAAAAACAAGAAAAACATGGTCCAAGCCCATTGAATATTTCTGTTGCTTAATCCAATATTGTAAAAAAGGATATTTCGTCATTTATGAATAAACATGAAGTTCATGAAATTATTATTGGAATTGGCGGAATTAATTTAATTAGTAAGTTATATACGTTAACAAAACATTAGAGTAATATAAATTTGTAATAATATACGTTTCTAACATTATAAATTAATGAGCAAAGTTCCACTTTTTTGCTAAGATAAGCTATAAAGATGACATGATAAAAACAAATAGAATGTAAGATTATTATTACAAATATAATATTTTATCATTGTGTGTTATGTAGCATTATATAACACCACCCTACTGTCACTGAATTTCATATCAAACTACGCCGCTTTACTATTTAAGTATTACTGTACTGACGAGTTTCATGGACGTATTTTTACACCTGCTACACGTAATTAAAGCTAACATTGTGCTCCCACCTGCGTTCGAAACCATTAAACCATCGTTTGAAATTATGGTCCAGACGTAATAGCCATATACGAAGAATATCGGCAGAAAATCCTATTTCTTTCAATTATTTTTCATAAAATTATGTTTACAAAATTCAAGGAATGTATGGGCAAAAACGTCTTTGGCTGAGGTACGGTTTTAATAACGATACAAATATGATATTAAATGTGAGGATGTATAACTATTATAGTTAAAAAGACAACGTAATGATTTTTTGTATATCAGATTTTCCACTCACAGTCGTGCTACGTGAAAGAAACAGATGTACGGGCGATATGTACATATTAATATCTGACATTACATTTGGATTCCTCTGACGGCGCACTGAGCAGAGCTGGATCTGTGTACTCCGTGACGGTCAAACGAAATAGCTCTCAAAATGTCAGAATAGCTCCCAAATAGAACCATGATGCGTGTATCGTCGCCTAGGCGGTGGGCAGGCGTGTTTGTACGGGCAAATAGGTTTATGTATACATAGACAATTATTTCTTCATTCAATTTTCATCATTCAAGATGTTTTGGTGTGAACAAGAATTTTGCTCTCAATGGACAAGTGTTCACGTTACCGCGGAGAGGTTGAAGGCAAAATGTCATTTGATAATGTTACTAAATTTGACACAAAGCGAAACCAGAACTGATAGTGTATAAGAAATATATTATGTTGTATCCCCACCCATATTCAGTGAATATATTCATAACGTAGAGTAAGGTGGGGGAGATTAATAACGTGCTGACACCACAGAAGTGTTTAAGCACGCCTCCCCGGGGGAGACAGAAACTCTAAACCTGGCAGAGAACTCTATAACGTTTGTAAACGTATCTTGTTATACCATTTGTCAACACATTTGGAACGTAAACAACAGTTCCGAAACAAAACATAAATGTTAATATAAAATAATGTGAATTGGTTCATTTCACTCATGTTCACCTTCCCTGTTTATTAAATGTTTAGAACCAATTTCATATGTTTGGGTTTTCAGTAGGTTAGATTAAACTATTATGAAATGTGTGCTCTGCATGTCACACGTCTGTGTTTTGATAATCCTAGGTTAACACCAGGCTACAATTGTATGTATGGCTTGTATAAACCTGTTATCAGGGTAGTTTTTCTTTCGAGTTCCGGCGTGTTTTTGTAATCCATTGTTAACCTAGGTTTTGATATAAACGAGTGTTAACCTAGGTTTTGAAACCCAGATATATAAAATCAGCTTTTAGAGTTTATAAACATTGTTAAAGTTAGTCTAGACTTTAACGTTTGATATTTAAGTTCTGAGCGTTGTTTCTGGACTTAAACAAGTTTTATTAATACGGGCCCTAGTATCGCCAGTTTCACAGTGATTCATGGGTACATATATTGCCATGTACCAACATGTTCATCTTCAATTATATATTGTGCATTATTAGTAAGACATGAGCCACTGTGTCATTTTTATCTATGTATACATAATTTTATTATATCTCATATGCCACTGAATTATGGCAAGAGCGAAATAAAGTTCACGTCAGTTCAATTTTGACTATTCATTCCTAGGAGTCTATCAGTGGTATATCTAGGAAGGTGACTGCACGCGAACGCTCGGTCGACTGGTTTTTACGCCTATAATATTAGATAAATGTTATGTGATAGAAGATGATGGCAACCAGTTAAATTCCTTCTAAACACGCAACAAGCGTATAAATGTTCCTCTTAATATCTAGTTAATGTCTAAATAATGCTTTGCTGACGCACAACTCATGCTCTTTTAAACTAGTTCTGTTATTCCTTACACCCATTAAGTGGGTGCGACCGTGTAAGTGATTATACGTCTACCTATTGAGCCTGGAGATGCACGCTGTTGTGGGGGAGTGGGATTTGGTTAGCATATTTTTAAAAGATTTAATTCATTTACACTACGCGTGAGTTTTGTTCTAGACCTAACCATTACACCATTGAAGCAGGTTTAATCAAATTATATAAAGCGAAAATAATGCACTGTAGGCGTGGTTTATTAATTCTGATTTTATACCAAAATATATCTTTCATAGTTGATGAAACAATGATGAACTCGTATAACATGTTATCATCATAACTTTGTAATCACACATTGTATGTGATGTACCTGCATTTAAATGGATAGTTTCGTTAGAGAATACAGAATGGCTTCCGGACCTTGAAAGAACTAAACGATGTAAATCAATGCGATTCACTTTTGCGTCAAGCTGAGCTTCAGTCTCTCGAGTAAAAAACTGTAATTATGCGCCGTCTGCTAGTACAAGCCAAACGTCATCAGTGTGTGTGCCGTCTGCTAGTTGCAATCACACGTCATCACAGCGTCCGATCTTCTCCAGTCACTTATCTCTCCAGAGCTGTCATATTCATCAGAGCTCCATGAAAACACAATGTACGTATCTCACTTTTATTATCTTCAGTATTTTTAAAAGTGTTAACACCTTGTTATAATTGAAATATACATAGGCCCGTTTGTTCGTTGAATGTTTGAATGCTCAGCCTTGATTCACAGTGTATCAAAGTTGAATCCAAGTTAACTTTCACTACTAGTATCTGGCACGATAACTAGAATGGTATAAAAACTCTTTATATTACATTTGAACTCGCCAATGTTTAAATAAATCTGTGTTTATATACATCATAATTATAGTCAACCCTATCTTGACTGACGTTCAAAATTGGATAAATATATAAACAGGCATACTTATTAGTTTTAATAAAGAAAATATAATTCATGTATTTAAAACCAGAAACAATAGTCATATTAATGCAACTGCCCTTGTTATAAAGCATTTAAAATTTAAAGGTCATTTGAAAGCTTATGTTCCTGATTTGAAATGCATACAGAGTTGACTTATTATTGCTAAGACAATTGCTCTTTTAACTTGTAATTTTCACTTGTTTACCAAATTTTGGTCTATTTGTGATAAAACTTTTATAATGAAAGTTAAAGATAACTGAATATATCTATATATTCTTATATTTATTTATCAATGCATACCGAGGTTGTGCGTGTATAAGATTAGAAATATAATTAATATATTTCATATTATGTAAAAGACAAATGCCTTATCTCTTCTGTCATGTTTAATATCAAGTTATATGAAAACACTATGTCGTGGGTTTGTGAAACATATCTTCTTTAAGTATATTTATAAACAATCAATAAATATTTTTGATTTCATAACGTGTGGATAAATTATGATATTGCATATTAAGTTTCAGTTTATCTCTTAGTTTCTGTTTGCAATCATATAAAATTTACCGGTGGTTAAGCTGTCGGACTCATGGTTGATAGGTACTAAGATCAAATCTCGGTCGAAGAATGGAATTTTTAATCTCGATACCGACTCCAACCCAGAGTGAGTGTTCCGAAAGGCGGTATGCATCTACCCAATGATCCTTGCGAAACACTCTTTCTGGGTTGGAGCCAATATTGAGATTAAAAATCCCATGCCTCGACTGAGATTTGATCCCAATACCTACCAACTGCGAGTCAGATAGCTTTACCACTGCACTTTAGGTTGCTTTACAACGTAACTGCATTATATTGTGTATGAGCTGAAGACTTGTGCGTGGTTGTTGTGCGGCCTGAAGACAGATATGAAGTGTTTTCACATGGCAAAGTGTCTCTTGATGTTGTGTTTGTCTCAGACAGTGGTAAATGTTGAGAAATAGAACAGAGTTCAGTTGGATTACAAGTGCTAGGAGGAGCGGTTCGCTTAAATTGATTTCACAAAGGGAAGCTTTCGGATAGAATTATCCATTCCGTTCGTTTGGCGCCATTTGTACGTGAAACGGGTAAAATTCTGTTTCTGCGTTTTATTACAACCACTCGAAGCCAGGAATTGTATACTGTTGTCAGTATGTTCATTTGCAATGTGGTTTGCACGTGTTCAGGGTGGTATATAAAGGTCTGTAAATGTATCTCGAGCTGATTTCATTTTGGGTGTTAGGTGTTGTTTTCAACATGATACACTTAAAGAGAAACAGTAAATGAATCCTTATAAAGCAGCTGGGTGAGTTCCTAAAACTGATTTCATTTACGGATCCATCACCTTTAAAAACCACCAATAATTCTGAACGAGTGACAAGAAACAAAACATGAGTTTATATTAATATGACAAATAATTTATAATAACATTATTTGAATATAAATGTTCATACATTATATGATTACAACGATGTTTTTAATGACATTTGAAGATTAGATAATTGATAAATAAACATACAAAACTAAATATAAAGGTATATGAAATATATTTAATTATATTTTCTATGTTTAAAGTTTGTTAAATATTTCAATAACGTTTACATTTTGAAGAACAGTCATTGCTATGAATGTACATAGGTAGTATTTCTGGTGTTGTTGGGTGTAGATGGTTTTATTAACTCTAGAGTTGAATCGTGATTTGTTTGACTTGCTTTGTCTTAAAAATCAATACACTCGGGTTTGAGCTTTAAACTGAATTCACAGATAACGAACTTCAATTTTCTCTTATTTAGATTAGCAACACTCGATTGCGTCAAACTGAGCATCAGACAAATTGTGTCATCAACAATTCATGACTTGGAAATTACGATCAGCAGTTTTAATCAGAACATACATTTTTGCTTAGAGGAATCGGAGAGGGATTAATAAACAAGACGGTTAACTCTCAGATTAGTCGATACATTCCGGAAATGATCATCGTAACTACGGATGGCTATACAAACTCTAGCAAGATTGAGACAAATCCCGTTGGTAACGCTACACTTTTTATAATTCTTACCACTAACTCAACTGGAAATTTCAGCTGTTCAGTCGAAAACGAGGCCGTTGCTGACCGGAAGTACAACGATCAGCGGCAGGTGAACGCGTTCTGGTACATCATAATAGTACTGTCGTTCTATGCAATCAGCATGGTTCTGTTGATGATTAAGTATATAAAGCGGGAGGAGGAGGAGGTTTTTCTGGACCAATATTATGCTGAGTTTGTAAAGCGGGAACAATTTCAAAGCGCCACCATTAAGAACAAACTTGCTCTACAGAGAGACAGACATAACATCACCAAGGCGTTAAAAGTGTTAGAAAGACAGAATGCTGTAGAAGTGATTTTTGAATCTCAGCCTTCTAATGATGACGTGGTTGTGATTTAAATGGTTTTCTATAAGTATTATAACTTAACAAAAATGAACTTAACATTGTAATTTTTAATTTCTTTCTTTCTTCTTTACTCTTTGCATTTGTATGGATATTGTTAGCTGGTTGAAACCGTGGAATCGAATAATCTTGCTCAACATTTTGATTAATATTTAGACTGGAAAATCTTCAAAGAAGCGTGCACAGTGTTATTAATATTCCTGATTGCTTGATTTAAAATACAAAAGTGCAGTTTTCTTGTGAAACATGCTCCATTGTACACACATTTTCATTTATACTCATTTTACTAAGTGTGGTACTGAAACATAATATGGGTGTGGTACTGAAACATAATATGGTTTTACTTTCACTATTTCATAAACAACTTTTTTTGTTGATCATGGAGACGAGTGTGCGTTTTTTTTTATTTGTTTTTTTTTTATGGGGATGTTTGTAGTTAGGGTATTATTGGAGGGAGGATATTTTTGTATTTGATGTTCCAGCGATAATTATTCAGTCTCCCTTATTTTGTGTTTGGTGTTAAATATTTGATTCAAGTTCTTATCAACACTGTTTTGTTTCTATCTCTAAATAACGCTGTTTAAGCTTTCAATATAACGTCAAAGCTAAATGTTGAATTTAACCTCTAGGGATAATCTCTAATAAAGATCACATATATTATAATAACCATTTAACTATAAATGGAACTTCAGGTATGTCTGTTTGCAATAGATATTAATGTCCAGTGAAACGTGCTATAAAGGCCATATATCTATAAAATGCATTTAGATCTCCTTTCACAGTTCAAATACGTGTTTAAACATACATATAAAGAAATCTGTACATAGCACAAACGTTTAGTCGATCTAGCTGGTACTTGTTATAGATAGGTTTGACTGTGTTTAAACACCAGATTCTACATAGCGGTCATCTGGCCATAAAGGCCACATTGCGTATGTCTTTTTGGGGTTTTGTTGGGTGGTCACGAGTGGACGGGTATTACTACAAAAGCGTAATATTATCCAATTTCTCTATATTAAAATGAGGATGTCGACTGACTGAACGTTCTCTGAAGCCACCTAATTGACACACTTATATTGGTTATTTTTACGTAATGGCCCAGGAGATGATCAATCCACACAACTGGCGATACATTTTGAACTTGCTCGTTAACGGTGTACTTCTGTAGCTGCTTGTGAAACGAATGTTCGTCAATACAAACCCGATTACGTAATATATTCGCCTTTGTTGTTGTGGACCGGGCATAGCTCAGACTCAGAGGGATAGAACCTCACCAAAACAAAGGAATGCTTGCTTAATGATAACCAGACCAGGTAGTGCAGTAGTTAAACTATCACACTCGCGACTACTAGGTACTAGGATCAAATCTCGGCATGGGATGTTTAATCTCAGTATCGGATCTAACCCAGAGTAAGTGTTTTACGAGGCTTATTGTGTTTATTAAAGGTCTTGGTATGTACTATCCAGTGTGTATATAAAAGACCCCTTGCTGCATGTCGATACATATAATCACATTAGTGTGGCGGAACGGATTTCGTCTCTTCTACTAATACTAACCTCTGCCCTGGACAGACAGACTGCTCGAGAGGTGAGTTGTGTGCCCAGCACAGCATGCTTGAATCTTAATTGGATATAAGCACGAAAATATATGCAACCAACCTGTTTTATGACACCCCGGCATACGGTTTAATCGGTGGCTGTTAGGTGTCACATAATATTATAAGATAAATTTTAGACATTTTGTCTATATGTTAAACCCAATAATGCCACGGAGAATGCAGGCTATTTCTGATTGGTTGGTTGAAAGTTTCACGGTTCAAGCACGATGACTTGGGCACACAACTCTGCTTCCTGCGCTTTCTCTCTAGGACAGATGTTAATGTCAGTAGGATAGACGGATTCCGCTGCCGCCAGATAAGATTTTTTATATGCACTATTCCACAGACAGGAAAGCACAAACCACAGCCTTTGATAAATTGTGGACCATTGAATAGTTGCAAATAGTATATAACTACCCATTCAGCCTCGAGGAGCATTCACTCTGGGTTGGAGAAAGCACAAACCACAGCCTTTGATAAATTGTGGACCATTGAATAGTTGCAAACAGTATATAACTACCCATTCAGCCTCGAGGAGCATTCACTCTGGGTTGGAATGAGTATCGAGATTAAAATGTCTGGTGCTTTCACTAAGATTTGATCCCAGTATCTACCAGCTTAGAGACTGATGGCGTAACCATTACACCACCTGGATCGTGTTTTAAAAAAAGATTAATAGCAAGAGTTCTTTTAAATATCTTTCCCCATAAACAGCACAGCACATACTACGACATTTAATATACTAGTCGTGGATTAATAGAAAAACACTAATGAGTTTACTGAAGAGATTCGATCCGACAACTAACTGCACTTCAGATGGATTCAGAACCACTAAGCTACGACTCACGTTTCTCCTGGCTAAGATGATGAGTGGTCCACAACTGGTACTGTGTATTAAAGGTTGTAGTTGTTAGTAATTGAAAATAATTAATTATGTAGCACTTGCAGGTTTGTTCTAAAGACCATGACTCGGAAATACCGTGTTAAATAAGGTGCTTTGATAACTACATGTATATTAAAAAACTACATATATATCAAATAATTGTATTTATTTGTTTTTGTTTCATTTTCAATAACTTTGTTTGCATGTCTTGTTGCTCTTATATTTTATTTAAATATTAATGTTCAAATCTTATTTCAAAACAATTATATTAACTTCAAAACAATTATATTATCAATATTGTTATTATTGCAATTATCATTATTGCTTTTATTATTATTATTATTATGGAACAGTGTGATTGTGGAAAATATGAATCCTTTATAAATTAATGTACATTTTACTCAACTGTACAATTAAACATTGGTCAACAGTTCGATGGACAAACATCACACAGAACTGTGGTGGCGATTAAATAGCAAATATTATTTAGGATACTCGGTGGAAAAACGTGCCTGCAATATTTTATATGTTACATGTATACTAATATACAATCATTTAAAATAGGGTTTCAGTAAATACTTTACCCAGTGTTTAAAACTATTGTATATTGTCAAATTACTGAAATGTTTTCACATTCATACTGCAGTTTCCTGTAAGTGGTAATATTATTTATATATATATATATATTATACATATGGACGCAAAATGATGAAGATTATTCAACTTTGATAGACAAAGTATTAGTTATATAGACATGTCTCCTCTTATATTCTAACTGTATTAGGGTGAAGGAATTTTACAACTTTGGGAAGGAATAATTACTTTGAATAAATGGTGTTCAAAGTCTGACTGACGATGTCATTTGTTTGCCAACACTGATTTTTTTAATATTGATTTTTAAGGCATCTGTATGAGTCAAAAGACGAAAATATTGATAAAAATATTTTTGTCTGAGGGCAGTAGAGTAGGAAGGTGCCGAAAAGTAGGGGGGCGTGGGGGTCACACAGACACATACATATATTTACATTGGAAAATGAATAAATATACATGTATACGAAATATCTAAAAACTGCCCCTTTTCGCCCGTCGTACCCTCCGCTTCCTACTCCAGTGGAGTGTTTTCAACAAGTTAGTATTACGTGTAAAACAAGATCTGGAAAATAAAAAATTTCACATGCATGGTCGTCAACCATAACTTTCGGTTCTTTTGAAAATAAAATGATGTCTTTACCGCCTGAAAGGATTCTTTCCATCTCGGTTAAAATAAACGTTGGTAGTTACAGACTTATTGTATGTATAAGTGTATGCTTTTTGTCAAACAATTTTTATTTGTTGTTTCAACATAAAAGATAATGTTACTTTTCAAAGTTTGACATTTTTTATTTTCATTTTATTATTTTTGTTAGTTATGATTATTCTTGACAGAATTATTGACAATTAAAATAAATATTCGATGAGAAAAGAAAATATGACTTTTCTTTATTTATACTTAAACAAACTTCTTTCCATGTAATTTTCTATAATGATTGAAACATATTACAATGGCATTCTTTTACCCTCGATTTCACTGCGACAACTATTCTGTATTGGTTATAATTCACGTACCGCCTTTCAATACATGCGACATAAAATTACTACAAACTGACAAATTCCTTCACTTTTTAAAATTCATATAAAAACATGTTTTTACTATGCCTATTCTATTTAACAGTGAACATGATATATATAATTTTTAATATAAAGAAAATTCAGTATACAGTTACCTGACAGACAGTTCGCTACCCAACATTGTTTGTACCTGCACGGAAAATAAGAGGTTATTGTTTGGACAGGTATTAGGTAACAATCAATGGCTTAGCAAGAGTAATTTTCACCTGTTCAGAACAGTGGAACCGGCTTTTGACATAACGCAGTCAATGAATCAGAAATTGTATGTATTGTCCTCTGGGTTCCCAGTCACTGACAATCCGAACGTGCTAGAAACAAGATTCGTAATGTCGCGCTCAAAAAACGAGGTGCATTTTGAAGAAAGCCTGAGTTTCTGCAGTGGACGTACCAGCCCTGACAGTGCCATGGGGAGTGAGAAAACAAGATCTGACGAATCAAGGTTTGAACATATTCATCATGTAACCAGGTCGTTATGTTGAAAAATTCTAAACTGGGAAATTATTTAATTAGTCACTAGGTGGACTGGATAGTCCTGGTTGAAAAGAGACATGACCGGATCCCTCCTTCTTTCATCTTTTTTTCAAAAGTGGAACTGTCTTGATGTAGTTGGAACCTTAATTTGATAAGAATACGTTTACTAGAAAACTATTTATATAATTAAGTAATACTGTTATAGCTTCAGGATGTATATGTTATCGTCATGGGAATTTTAATTCCAATACCGGTTCTATCAACACTAACTTTTGTTCTGGACAAACATCAGACGAAGCTGAATTGTGTGTCTATTTGCAGCGTGTTTGAACCTTAATAGAAAAGCACGAAAAAATATTTACAATCAACTAACTATACTTAGGACTACTATAAGCAAGAATCTATACCCGTATGTACTGGTTATGTTGGATTTTCACCCATGTTAACTGGCATAATTCGTCAATTACCGGTGAACAAGCTAACTGAATATATAGTTAGATGTTTCAGACTATGTTGGTGTTGGTGACTAGCCTCTTTAGTCTAGCCCGGAAGGTATTACCATTTTCTTTCATTAAGTGATGCCTTTAGTGGTTCGTAAGACAAGTTAAACCAGCATAATAGTTTAAAAGTTGACAAGTGCAGCTTGAGGTAAGATCCGACCCGAACATTTTTCTCTCCGTCTATTGATGCAAAGAGGGATTTAATTATAAAAATAAATGATGCTAGAAAAAATATTAAATAACATTTTAATTAATTAAACTTTTAAGAGGATGATTGGGGATTGTAGTGAATGTTTTCCTCAAAATCACGTACTTTTGGAGATATAACAAAAAATTGGAATTTGTAGCTTATGAGTTTCCATTAAATAATTTTTTCTTTATTTTTCTACATTTTAAAACTTATAACATTTATTGGACATAATCTTTAACCATCAACATTTATATAAATCCTTTTATTCAGCAAATTTGCTTTTGAGGAAATAACCAGAACGTTACTCCAATGTAATGCATTTTTTTTCATTGATCACAGATGTCTAATTACAACTAATTTCAAAACAAAACAAGAATATTTTTTTAGCTTGTTTTATAAAGGGAAGGTGTGTGTGTGTTGATTTGGTTATTTTTACCGCTACACGTTTTAGGACCTATGTGTAACATGCTACCAAATAGTGAAATACGTCCAATTAGAGGATAATCCTACAATTGTGTGCACATAGCAGGGAGCCTCATCACCATGGTGTGAACTGCTGTAATAGCATTCTGGAAACACATGCCTAAGCTCAAAAGTGCATTTTAAAAGTAGCATTCCAAATTCGCTGGACGGAATAGCAATAAAAATAAAATTTATTAAGATTATTTTGACATGCAGAAAAATCAAGGATCTATTCCCATTTTCAGACATAGATGGAGGTGATGTGCTTGACTAGCTTAGAAAAGTAAAGTTTGTTTTATTTAACGACGCCTCTATATTGATTTTTCTTATCGGCTATTGGAAGTATCATTCTGACATGTATTTAGAGGAAACCCGCTGCCGCCACATAGGCTACTCTTTCCGATAAGCAGCAAGGAGTCCTTTATATGCACAGTCCCACAGACAGGATAGCACATACCACAGCCTTTGATGAACCAGTTCTGGACCACTGGTTGGAACGGAAAATAGCCCAAACTGCAATTGGGTCCACTGACAAGGATCGATCAGACGATAACTAGCTTAGAATCGACATATAGCTTTGGGTACCTGAATTTATTGTTTTAATGTAAATTCGGTCCTTCAAATATCATTGTTTTTAATGTGGTCAGCTGGAAAATATTAACCAAAACTGACCAAAATGGGATTTTATTTATATCTAAGTTTGAATAATCTGCTAAAATGCACGTCAGCATAATCGAAAAGCATTTTTTTAAAGTTTGTCCTATACTAAGATAGTTTGACATTTACTGTGATTTTATACAGCCCGGACTTCTGTGTATGAATTCTGTTTGAGAACTTATATATATTTCACACACAAGAGAAAAAGTTACACAGAAGAATACCTGTAGTGTTTAATAATTGGAAATGTGCTTACACACGGGGGTGATGTTTTCTTGTTAGTCGCACAGATTAAAATCTCATCAAAAACTTTATTCTTAACAATGTTTTAGGATGTCGTTAAAGATTGACTTTCTTCCGCTTTTCCTTTCTCTACACAAGGAGACAACTTCCATTCAAGCATGTTTTAATTATTGTTTAGCCATATTTTACCAAAACATGTTACAAATAACGATATCAAGCAATGTCATAAAATACTGAACATTCTATCTAAACTTCTTTCTATTTGTATCCCCAAACAAAATACGTATTAGGCTAAATATTTCTTCCAAACAGTCGAGAATAACATTGCCTGTAGTTCAGTACTTATTGCGTAATGTCAGAAAATAGCATAGAACTTCGGCTTTCTTATTCTACATCCACTTTTGAAAGTTTACTATTAAATTGCAGAGACGGCAGTCCTTGCGAAGATTCCACCCCTAGAGGGATCCTGAAAAGTGGATATGCATCAGATGACAGTAGCCCGTAAGTACACAATCCTGTAATTATAACACCTATTCTGCGTCATAATGTATTGTTTAGAATATCATGTCTGAATGACTAACAGAGGCTGATTTATGTTTTGTTTATTGTTAGTGTTCTGCTGAGCTACGGTAGATCATCTGATCGATTCATCTGTGGATCCATTGTATAATTATCCATTCCAGTGAGGTATTCATGACTGGTATACTATTTGTGGAAAAGTAAAAAAACAAACATTTGCCACTAAAAAAAAAATAAGTAACGTATGTGGTGGTGGCTTATTTATTCTGTAAACTATGTATCGAAAAAAAATATTTGACAACTAACTGTCGCTTATTAATATGCTAGTGTAGCATTAAACAAAGGTTTTCTTTTATTAAAATCAATGCATACATTAAAACTGTTAACTTATGTCTTCCAGGACTAATCAAGGTTACTCGGATGTTTTCCGGTTTACCAAGTCCTTCCTTCCAGGCCTTCACGACTGGACGAGTTGGCGAACTCAGGTGAACGATGCTATGATAGACCTCATGGAGGAACGACGCCGCATCTTCAGCTACCCTGGATCCATCCGTCATCTTAGAAAACACAACAAAGTCTACCAGAATCTAACCGAGCCGAAATTCGGTGTTCACCATGTCATATCAGACTTTGCTTTAGACCGAGCTGTGAACGACTTCATCCACGGAGACGAAGACTTGAATCTGGACGCGCCGGTCTTTGTAAGTTTTGGAATACCTCGAGTGAAGCTTCACACCAACGCGTCATACAAAAGTCCCAGCAAAAAGGCAGCTGACTATCCTACCCGATTCAACGAGTGTGAACTGCAGAGGTCTAAGCTGAATGCTCGGTACTACAAAGGTCTTCCTCGTCGATCTCTGGACCAGACAGTGGTGATCGCGTCCACTGTGAAGACGCCCAACGATGACGTTAAAGGATGTAAAGAAACAGAAACTTTATGTGCAACTATGGATTTCACGGATGAGACAGACGAATATTTTGCTTAATATAAATGATGAATGGAATGTAAGAAAACATCACTGTTGTAGTTGACGATTAATAAATGTTTCTTGGTGCTATAAACAACGATTTTCAACATGGTTATGAATGTGAGGCTGCCTGATGATGCAAATACACAGCAAAGCCTGAATAAGCGATGCGGAAAAGAAAGCATCGTGAGTCTGAGGCTACAATATGAGTATACTTAACCAGAATGATGAAAAAAGACCTGTGGTTGTTAATTTGTAATACCGACTATTCTTATAATTGTATGGAGTCTCCAACAAATGCTTGCACGTTTGGGGCTACTAATTGTGTGTGTATAAAGTACGAACTGTTAAAAGACCTGTGCCGTTTAGTTCATTGGAATAATAAAATAATGTTATTTTGATATAAATGTAATTGTACATATTTACATTCTATTTCGTTCTAGAATATTAATGTACTTTTCAACATCGATGTGATTACTAGTATACTTTTCATAAATTTTGCAATAAAAAAGCTTTATACAGGTTACAATATGTTCATGTTATATTTTTGTCTTGAAAGTATTTAAAGGTCTATAAAATGACGTTTGTTTCAAGAGTAATCAAGGGGGTATTTGTTGGATAAAAAGAGGAATTGGTGTGTAACTATATAGGCTTGCTACTGTCTAGAAGTATCTGGATGGTGGTGGTAGGTTTTTTTTTTTTTTTTAAATAGCATGTTTCTTATCTGAAAAAAGGCATTTGAAACGGAAGTAATGAATAAAAAGATTAATTAGTGGGTATTAGATGTCGAGTTCATGGTATTTGTGGCATTGTTCCTTTTGCTTCAGCATTTCAAATTTGGGGTCTATGTATCAGGGGCGCTGGAGCTGAATGAGGGACGGAGGCTGCAGCCCGCCAGTAATTCTCATAAATATGTTCCTTATTCATCGTTTAATTATTCACCGGCAAATTCTGATGTTCAGAAACGTGAGCAGCCCCCACCTCCTCCTTATATGAATCTTGTTCCAACGCCCCTATGTATCACATTTGTTCAGATACTTTTGGCATGCATATTATATATTAATTATAAATGCAACGTCATTTGTTTACAGAAATTGTTTTATTAGGGTTATAATCTTTCAAAGTTTATTGGCAAATATTTAAATACCATTTTATGGAAAGATGTGAATTAAAAGTGATGTCGAATAAAACCGCTTATCATGGAGAAAACTAGATATAACTTATGGTCGTTGTCACAGGATAAGCAAACTTCTTGTAGTCAGTTTGACACTCAAGGATTTACAAATATCTTCAACACATGGTCTACAACATAAATGTACTCCCACCTCATAGGTTATTAATGTTACTGTACATGCATTCTTTTACCAGTAGATGGAAGAGATTTTGTTAAAATCCCAAACCTCTAGAACACTTGTTGGAACAAAAGTGATCACACATTATTTTGGTAGAGGTTTATTAGTTTGACAACCAGAACAATAGGGATCAGTCAACATTTAAGTAAAATCCAGGTTATTGAATTTTTGAATATGACAAATTGTGATATATGAAGAATGAACTATTACCCAAGACAGTACCTTGAGCCTCGGTAGTCCCGTGGAACGTTGGACTCTCAAGCTGAAGACAGTGGTTCAAATCACTCATCTATCACCCTCTGCCTGTCATTCTCATGATCTTAATATTAAAATCTTTCCAATTTATCATGTGATTTCAATCTTTCATCCTTATATCCTATGTTCTGTCAGTATCAAATTACTCAGTCTTCTGATCTGTTCACCGTATTACAAAATTGTCTTAATTCTTCCATGGGTATATTCTCTGTACCCACCCAGCTTCCTCATCCTCTGCCGCCAATAAAGCTGGTCTTTCCCATTTTATGGTTAATGATAACCGGAAGTACGGGTGCTAAGTAGATGGTGGCAAATGCCTCTTAACAATGCCAGAAGCTACCATTGAACCCTCCCTAAAGTTGCCAGACTCGTAATTAATCTTTTATCTGGCGTGTTCTTTAAAAAAATAATAATAATATCCTGGCTAGTCTGTCTGTAGGCAGCGGGTAATTGAGCCGCTGTTGCAGTCAGCTATCCAGGTGGGTCCACTCTCGGACAATACTGTCATTACTTGTATTATGCCGGACGTCTGGGGGTGCATACATTAAAGTTGTGACGGTGTC
>JAULBS010084461.1:0-18494 GCA_032355785.1 Symmetromphalus regularis | reverse complement strand
AAAGAGCCCTTGACTGAATGTTATAAAAGAGCCCTTGACTTAGTGTTATAAAAGAACCCTTGACTGAATGTTATAAAAGAGCCCTTGACTTAGTGTTATAAAAGAGCCCTTGACTGAATGTTATAAATGAGCCCTTGACTTAATGTTATAAAAGAGCCCTTGACTGAATGTTATAAAAGAACCCTTGACTTAATGTTATAAAAGAGCCCTTGACTGAATGTTATAAATGAGCCCTTGACTGAATGTTATAAAAGAGCCCTTGACCAAGTTTTATAAATGAGCCCTTGACTAGTGGTATAAAAGAGCCCATGACCAAGTGTTTTAAAATATCCCTTGACTGTTATAAAAGATATGTGACTGTGTGTTATAAAAGAGCCCTTGACTGTTATTAAAGAGACCTTGACCTTTATTTAAAAGCCTTTGATTGTTATAAAAAAGACTGACTGTGTAGTATAAGAGCCCTTGACCAAGTGTTATGAAAAAGCCCTTCAAATATTATAAAAGAACCCTTGATCGAGTGTTATAAAAGAGCCCTTGACTGTTATAAAAATAGCCCTGACCCAATGTTTAAAAGAGCCCTTGACTGAGTGGTATAAAAAGATACCTTGGCTGTTATAAGAGCCCTTGACAGTGGTATAAAAGAGCCCTTGACCGAGTGTTATAAAAGAGCCCTTGACTTATAAAAAGCCCTTGACCGAGTGTTATAAAAGAGCCCTTGACTTATAAAAAGCCCTTGACCGAGTGTTATAAAAGAACCCTTGACTGAGTGGTATAAAAGAGCCCTTGACTGTTGTAAAAGAGCGCTTGACTGAGTGATATAAAAGAGCCCTTGAATGATACTGCAAATCCATACTGCATACTCCTGTGCTTGTGTTCCAATTATCATGTATTTAATAAATTATGGCTATTCACTGAACAATACTTATCTTTTAAACAAACATTTATTTCCTACAAACAGACTATACTTAAAGGGTGGAGACTGAATGATGTGAAATATAACAGTATACCAGTATGTGAATGTTCCCTGATTTTTACCTCACAGTCCATTGTTTTACTGAACTTTTTGCTCTATTGCACATTATATTATGTTTGATTTATTTAAAGTTATATACTATACACTCCGCAACTCTGGAATTACAGGGCTTTGTGGTGTCTGTAAAATCTAGCTACGTTATACTAGCATCTAGCTACGTTATACTAGCATCTAGCTAAGTTATACTAGCATCCTATATTGTCTGTAAAGTTACTAAGTTTCGCTACTCAGCTTTGACAGGAATAATAAAAGAATCCTATATCAAATAAAGTACATTTATTGATGCTATGCACGTTGAGGAGTTACCTCCCTTTGGTATCCATGCCAAATGTTGAGTGGCATAAGCTCATCTAATTCCAGGGTTGTCATTTATTTTCAAGTGGTTTAAAACAATGAAGCTAAAATATTTTGTTATATACTTTTTTATTTTGTTATACAAAATCATATTGTTAACAATATCAACATTTTGTTTAACTTTTATGAAAATGTGCCAATGTTTGTCTAATAAACTTGTTTTGTCTCAGTTTCTTGTTTTTTTTACTTGGTGTCTGTGTGCTATACACAAATTCCCACCTTTTTAGATTTGTAACAGACCCACTGAGAGCAGGGTTCAGCAGGGATACGTTCTCCTGGGCCCGTAGATGCCAAAGGGCTGGTATAAAAAATATAAAATGTTAGTCGTAAGTCACCAGGGGGCCTATGCAGCCCCCAGCCCCAGGGGCTACTGCAGCTCTCGATGGTCCTGATCTTTTGAATTATGCACCTGCTAATGTGAACTTCAGCAGGAATGGAATAACAATAAAATTCTATTTTGGTCCATTTTTACTTAAACTTTGTCACTAACCACATTGAAAACAGTGACATTTACAGGATAGAATTAAAACCCCTAAAATCATTGGTATATACATGAACTTAATTACCAAATGTTTAACATTTCATAGCTGATGATTAATAGACTTTAAACTTTAGAAAGAGAGCACAGAAAAAGGAGTTGTGTTCCCAGGACAGCATGCTTGAACTTTGATTGGATATAAGCATGAAAATAAATACAACCATCCAAAACAGCAAACACTTAAAGCTTTTATTTCTTCTTCATTTAGCTTTGTACAAATAACTGTTAAAATTGAAATTAACATATTAAATGAAATATATATATGGATATATACAAGTATATACATCAACTAAAACACTATTTATACATGATGAATTACAAAAATAAATTAAGCTTTTTATAGGCACTAAATGATATCTTATTAACAAATACTGTTTATGTTCATTTTGATTACATGTGATTGAACATTCAAACTGTCATTTCCCCAGCATACATGTATTGCACATCATTTGTTGTGGCAGTCAAAGAGTAGTTGTTCATAACTAACAGATGCCAGATTTATAGCCTTTGATGCCCATGAAGACTTTATAATAGATTTTGGGTGAAATGGTTTCAAGGTGTTTTCACTAGGTGGTGTTTGATATCTTCAATTATTTATGTAAAAGCATTAACTTAAATGTAATTGTAAAGTGTTTTATTTAGTGACACGACACCTCTAGAGCACATTGATTTTTATCTCATCATTGTCTATTGGACGTCAAACATATGGTCATTCTGACATATTTCTTTAGAGGAAACCCACTTCCACCACACAGGCTTTTCTTTCCGATAAGCAGCAAGGGGTCTTTTATATGCACTTTCCTATAGACAAGACTAAATACCACAGATAAACCAGTTGTGAACCACTGGCTGAAACAGAAATTAGCCCAAACTACAAATGGATCCACTGAGAAGTATCGATCCGATGATCGACTGCTTCACAGGCAGACATGCTACCGTTTGAGCCACATCTCACTCCCTTGAGAGCTTCTATTTGAACAAGCTGATGATTGGCAACTCATAATTAAGTATTCAAAGAAATTTTTTTTTTAAAATTATTTTATATAAATTAGTGAGGTCGTTACAACAATATAGTGGGAAATGTTTTTGTACTCACATCCTGTGTTGTTTGAGCACACCATCATTGGACCCACTATCGTAAAAGTATGGTCCCCAAAAGTAAAGTTTAGTTTTATTTAACGACGCCTCTAGAGCACTTTCATTATTATCTTATCATCGGCTATTGGACGTCATACATATGGTCATTCTTTAGAGGAAACCTGCAGCCACCACATAGGCTACTCCTTCCGATAAGCAGCAAGGGATCTTTTATATGTCCTCAGACAGGACAGCACATACCACGGCCTTTGATAAACCAGTTGTGGAACACTGGTTGGAAAGGAATTAAGCCCAAACTGCAAATGGGTCCACTGAAAAGGATCGATCTGATGACTGACCGGTTCACAGGCAGACTCACTACCGTTTGAGCTAGATCCCGCTCCAAGTATGGTCCCCAGTCCGATGAAGAAACAACAATATAAGACTTCATTTTTTATAAACTTGTTTTTGGTTGTTTTTCATACTAATGTTTTGATTGGTCGAGATATAATTTAAAAAACAAAAGAAACCAATGGAAAATTCACTTTTAGGTTGATTAAAAGAAAAAGCTAAAAGAAACTGAATGAACATTTAATAAAATGACGAATTTAGGGAAATGACAGTTAAATCTTTCGGAGTTTAAGCAAACTAGGATAGCCTACAGCAAATACTGCCATGTAAATGGTTGTAATATACAATACAGTTACATGTACTACGTATTTGCATACACTTATATGGTTAATTGTTTTATACAAAGAAAAACCACCTGAATAACAGTAATGAAAGACACGTGGCCACATAATTGAACACTAACCAAACAATATATGAGCCTCCACTACAAAACCAGTCACATGGGTCAGTTTTTTATAAAAAAAGTGAGAGTATAGGCTTAGAAAGGGCATGAAATAAGCTTTCCATTGATCATATAAATTATGGTCGTTGGCATAAGCATACGAGACTGAGTGGGGGTGAGGGCAACTTTGAGCAAGTTTCTTATTCGAGCAAAAATTAAGGTAAGCTGGCCAGATATAATGTTCCATCAATGTACTCACAAGTAATAGTACATATAAGCAAGATTTGGCAGAAACAAGGGATGAGACGCATTTTTTTTGTAAGACAACCATACGAGTGGTCCAAATTAGTAGTTTTTTTCCTTTAATATCGTTACAGTAAAAATGTGTAGTAGTCTTAAGTGTAAATGTGAATAGACATTGTTATCGAGATTCTGGCATTTTCTTTTTAAAAAACCTTAAATTTGGGCACAAATATACTGCCACAACCACCCCAAAAAAAATTGGAACCTATGTTCGCTGGCCAAAATGTAACAGATATGCTGGCATGAGATTTACACAGTATTTTATCATTTTAAGCCAATTTTCCAAAGAATTTTGATTCACCCTCTCACAAAAAGCAGGTTTGTATCAATTTACAGTTGGACTATCATAAAATAAACTTCCTGATGTTGAAATATAAATATGTTTTTAATGTTTAATGCTGAAATCCAAAATTACAATACTTTTAACCTGTACACTGCTGATTTATCTCAATACTGAATCCGGCGACCGACCTCCAACTGGTTTTGAAGTAGAAGATCATTTATGGTTATGCAATAATACAAACTAACAATATGTAGCATATTATGATTACAAATAATACAACTTTTTTTTATCATGCATATTCAAATATTAATGAAAATTTTCACAAATGTTTAAATGGAAGATTAATTGAAACAAATACTATTAGGCCACGTAAAATTAACTCTGTTTCAAGCACTCAACACACCTGACATTAAATGGACTCTTCAATACAAATTGGAATTACACATTTGACATTTTTGAATGGTGAAATCCTTAAAGGAGAAGTGAAATATAGCCAGTTTTGTGGTCATTATATTCAATATAGTATTATTATAAATAAATAAGTTTAACAATTTGTTTGAGTAAAATCTTAAAAATTTACCAGCATTTGATAGTTTTCAGAATCATTTAAACAAATATTTAATAGAAAATCAGGGATGAGAACAGGTCAGATCTAAAAAGGAGGGTCACTGCGAGGGAGTGTATATCTGGCTAGCTATATTACAGAAGTTACATGGTCAGATATATAGGACTATATGTCACATGCCTTCTGCCAGACCTACCTACCCACCACTTTATTTTGTCAACAGATTTGGAATAATATCGACAAGTGTCAAAATCAGTCGAGAAATTCCAATACCTGCAAAATATTAATTTTAAATGTTCTGGCTTTTTGCCATTTGTAAAGCACACACACACATTTCTTAAAGTTGGGTTGACCCACAATATTATTTTACATGACCTAATTATATTAAATACATTTTTCTTCATGCATTTATAAACACAAATATTTAATAACTATGACTACATGCCTGTACTTGCATTAATTTAAAAGACTAGTTAAACTAACATGACCAATGGATTGTATTGAAAACAAGAGTTGTCAATGGATCCATTTTAAAAACTTCACTTTCACTTTTTCTCCCAGAATATATCTTACTAAAATTCTATTCTGTAAAATGCCACAACCTTTGGAGTTACAAAACAAGGAGAAAATGCTATAACTATAGAATGTGACAATATGAAATGTGTGGTACAATTTAATATAAACTCTATAAACTGATAATAAAGAGGATGTAATGGGTAAAAATAATATGTATGCTATTATGAGTGCCCACAGGGTAATAAATACAGGATATTAAATTAAGCTACGTTTACTATCAAATTTATGTCCTGAGTGAAATACTTTTTCTTTGTCAAGGGCTTTAGCGAATGACAAAGAAAAATGATTTAATGAGGGACATAAATCTGATAATGGTAGCGAGTTTGATATTCTATTTATTATCCCAGACAATTTTATTTGTTCCACTCTTTAAATAGAGGATATTAAACGAGTTGCCATTTATTATCAAATTTATGTCCTGAGTGAAATATTTTTTCTTTCTCAAGCGCTTCAGCGAATGACAAATGAAAATTATTTAATGAGGGACATAAATCTGATAATAAATGGTAGTGAGTTTGATATTCGATTTATTAACCACAACTATTGTTTTGTTCCACTCTTTAATTAGATATTAAACGAGTTACTATTATCAAATTTATGGCCAGAGTGAAATATTTTTTCTTTGTCAAGGGATTTAGGAAATGACAAAGGAAAATTATTTAATGAGGGACATAAATCTGATAATAAATGATAGCGAGTTTGATATTTTATTTATTACCCCAGACAATTTTAGTTGTTCCACTCTTTAAACTTCCATTGTCCATGAGTTTTGAAACATGCAATGCCCTGGTGTTATGGATTATGTTATGCTGTACTTTTTCCAAATTGTGATATCATTTGCACTTTTGCAAAATTACTGTGATGACCAGCTCAATAGTCGTAACGGCCAGACCCACCAAATGAAATGACAGGTTACCAACTTTTTTATATTTTCAGTGAACGATATCAACAAACATGTACCGTTATGAGTGCCCACTGGGGATATACGGTTGCCATTTATTATCAAATTTATGTCCTGAGTGAAATAATGTTTCTTGGTCATCAGCTTTAGTGAGTGACAAAGGAACATTATTTCATAAGGGAGATAAATTTGATAATAAATGTTAACAAGTCTGATATTATATATATTACCCCTGACAATTTTAATTGTTCTATTGTTTAAATTTTCTAATTGTGCAACAGTTTAGAGAAATGGTATCCTATAAAGTTAAGGATGACGTTATGTTGAACTTTATCTAAGTTTTAGTGACATCATTTGAACTTTTATAATCTGAACGCTTCGTATGTGAACATCAAACAGGACTATTCCACATTCAACACACATCTGTGCAGCAATCAGCCAGTAATGCAATTCCTTAAAACTGTGACCACAAGCACTGTTGTTGGGAGAAACGACCATAGGTTAATTTCCGAATAGCAAAAGTGAACATATAACATGCAAGACCATCACCCAATGTGGCTGGCAGCTTACTGGACTTATGATTGAGTAAACATTTGTAATCACACTTTTATTACCATATCTGAAACATAACTTGTGTCTTGTATTGTTTTTAATAATATGTGACCGTTTCTCACTAAACAAGTCTTTAACTCGCAGCTGGCTTCCCGTGCTACAGGCAAAAATAACCAAGTCTTTAAGCATTAAACTTTGGTGTGTTTGCACAGATTTTCTCAAAAATGTTGAATAAACATGTTTAAAATGCATTTTTAATGCCCTATCCCACATCTACTCAATGAACAATGAAAACTTCAAACTTGATTTTCTCAAAATGGCTTCTACCCTACATCCAGTTTGCAAAAGCTCATAACTTCTACATTTTTTGAGCTGAAACATCATTTTAAGTATCTAAGTAAAGAGCAGAATGTGCTGATTTCACAAATGTAAATATCTCAAAATGTGCCACAATTTCAAGTTAAGACTCATTTCATGAGAACAATTATCATGCAATTTTTGTTTGTTTTGTTTGAAGCACCCATCATATATGCACTATAGTTAGAAATATTATATTATTAATGTGAATAACATGGACTCTCATTTTTCACATTAATTTCTAGATGTACAGTATTAAACAGATTATTACGAGAGATTATATCTGATACACCTTCTTAATGAAAGTCTTTTCTGTGAAGAGGGGCCACAAATGTTGCATATCTTAAATTATATTATTCAAATCAATAATGCGGGACCTGTGATGTTTTGAGGGGCCTAGTAACTTTTCTATCATAATAATCCCTCAGGTGGATCGAAGTATTTATTTTTTTAATTCACTACAACAGCTCAAATTCTTCCTCACTGTCAAAATTTATGCCACCAACCGCACCCAAGTCAGCATAGTCTGAAAAATAAACACTTTTATAACTAACGCAGCAGACATTTTTGTTTTTAAATCACATTACATTAATTTCAATATATATTTATAAAAAAATGTTAAAAAATAAAGAAAATAAAAGTACAGTATAACCTCGATTTATCGTCCCGATTTAGCGGCAACCTCTTGTACCATTTGTTTTCTTTGTTAATTCCCTTTATTTAGCGCCACCCTCGCTATCCGCCAAACATGTTTTTGAACAAAACACATTTTATATGTTAAACTCCCCTCGATTGTATCGCCATTGCTGTAATTAAACGGCTTGTGAGTATATTGGCCTTAATTAAGCTCATCAGTTGTTACTTTTGTTATTGTCTAATGATTGACAACACCGCTGAGTAAGTTAGTTGTGATTCTGCAGTTCAAAGACGTAGCGGTACAAGACAAAAAGCTGCTCTGATGATCACGTGACAATAATGTTTGGTGGCACATTCTTGGCACCCTCACTTTAACGCCAACTCGATATAATGTTAAAATGACATCGGTACAGTAGTAGGCGGTAAATCGAGGTTATACTGTATATCATAAAAGTTATAAAAAAATATTTCACATTGCATTTACATGACATTGTATAAATCTATATATTTTTTATAACATTAACAAATTTGTGAGGCCACTGCAGATTTGTGCTTATGCTGAAATCTGCCACAGCCCTGATCCCAACACCACCCAAAGCAATAACTGTTGTGATCCCAAGCAACCAATTTCAGCCCCTGCTTATGTAAATTTTTAATTACCTGAGTTGACTGAAGTCTTTCTCTCTGTGTGTGGTCGCAGTGATGGCCAATCATGGGGTCTATAATGGTGTAATTCAAACATCGGTGTTTTGCTTGATTTAATAATCAGCTTGCGAAACGTCAAACAAAGGTCGTTAAAATCCTCCTCCCTTCCACAGAAGAAGCCCTGAAAAAGATGTCACAATTATTCTAATAAATCTGTACATATGAAAACAAACATGTTTTTACTGAATATATGAGAAAATCAGAAGTTCTTGACATAAAAAATTCACAGAGATAATAAACTGTTACCCAAAGCGAAATTCTATATCCATGTGCAACTGTAATTCATATAAAATTAACCCCCAATAGCCGATGTTTATTTTTTGTGCTGGGGGGTCGTTAAACAAAAAAAACATATAAAATTAAAACTGAATCATCTGGGTATAAAACCATTATTAACTGAAATAATTCTACTTGTCAGATTCTGAATTTCCATTTTTTAATTTTTTATTTATTAATTTATTATTTTGGTAATGTCAAGGATGAGGCTCTGATTTATCTTACCAAAAAAATTGACACTTAAAACTAATATACAATAGATAATATACAAACATAATAAATACACATGTACATAATTATATTAGTATATTAGCATTGAATTACTTCAGGAACAAAAAGAAAGAAAAGAGAGAGTGAGAGAGACACATAAGAGTGGAATTTTTTTTTTAAAGATAACCAAATCGCTATATAAAAATACACACATACACACACCTAAACAGACATGCACTCAAACACATTTTTAATATTATATACATACAGTATATCCATCAGGGTAGTCAAAAACCCACGAAACTATACAAAGCATGTAAACAATATAATAGTACAATACAGTATAATAGTTCATGGGGAGGAAAGGAATTTTCGTATTATAATGTAAGTTTGTTTTATTTAACGAAGCCTCTAGAACACATTGATTTTTATCTTATCATCGGCTATTGGACGTCATATATATGTTAATTCTGACATATGTCTTGAGAGGAAACCTGCTGCCACCACATAGGCTACTCCTTCTGATAAGCAGCAAGGGATCTTTTAAATGCACGTCCCACAGACAGGACAGCATATATCACGGCCTTTGATGAACCAGTTGTGGATCACTGGTTAGAATGGAAAATAGCCCAAATTGCAAATGGGTTTTCTTATTATAATGCATGGATAGCAGTTTTACCACAGCTACAGAGGGGTCGAGCTGTTGAATCTTCATTCTGCCAGGATATGGACAATGGAAACTCTCGTCCTCTGGTGAGTTGTTCAAATCCACTGTCAGCTGGGTAGTGTGTGGATCGAGGTAGACCAACTCTTCACCTGTAACAAGGTTGGAAATAATTTTATGAGACGTGCCTGTCAAAATGTTCTATGTCAATCAATTTGTGCCAGTCAAAAACGAAAACATACCTGTCACCAAATTAAATTGAAATTTAATACCGAAATAAATAAATATTAGTTTTAAAGAAAAGTTTTTTTTATTGCACACCTCATCACAGGTTATTTAGGTCATTCGGAATACGTCGGCCGATTATGGATTCGGGGAATTCAAAGTATTATTTATATTCATCGGGCTTCATCAGGTCTATTAATAGATTTACCTGGTAAATGCTGTGACGACTGTTCAGTTACCACTAAGCTTAATTTATGTAAGCATATCTATGATCAGGAAACTCCTCAAAATATGCATTTTAAACGTACAGCATTGAACTGATTACACACAAAAACAACTGATTTTCGTGGCGGACAAAATGACCGCTAATATTAAATTTGTGATTGTCAAAGCTTGGTAAATGATAATTTTGTACCAGACAACGTCCATGACCGAGCACTTATTTCCAGGCTTGCTGTAATCAAGATAGGACTTGTTTAACAATACATCAAACAACATCACTCTTTTATCAACAGTAAATATCCTGTTATCACAGAGGTAACTTTTTTATCAACAGAAAACATATTGTTATCACAGGTTACTTTTTATCAACAGTGAACTCATTGTTATCACAGAGGTTACTCTTTTATCAACAATAAACATCCTGTTATCACAGAGGTAACTTGTTTATCAACAGAAAACATATTGTTATTACAGGTTACTTTTTATCAACAGTAAACTCATTGTTATCACAGAGGTTACTCTTTTATCAACAATAAACATCCTGTTATCACAGAGGTAACTTTTTATTAACACTAAAACATCCTGTTATCATGGAGGTTACTCTTTTATAAACTGAAAACATCCTGTCACAAAAGGTTACTTTTTATCAACAGTAAACATTATCACAGAGGTTACTCTTTTATCAACAATAAACCTGTTGTTATCACAGATGTTACTCTTTTATCAGCAATAAACCTCCTGTTATCACAGAGGTTATTCTTTTATCAATTGTAATGAGTCTTTTACATGTAAAGGTCATACAACATACCTAAGTGTCCTATAAACCAGTGGGCATGGTTTGGCTTGCCACCAATAATACCAACTGACTGCTTCACACTTAGACAAGCCTGGATCAAAATATAAAAAATATCTGTCAGAAGATATTATAACTTATCATATAATGACAAGCGAATATGGACTTTTAAGTATTATAAGCATGGGACACGTGCAAACATTTGGAGTGAAAAATGAAAGTACCATAGAAGAAAAATGCTGTTATAACAGTTACTCTTTTATCAACACTAAACATCCTGTTATCACAGATGTTACTCTTTTATGAAAACTAAACATCCTGTTATAACAAAGGTTACTTTTTATCAAAACTAAAAATCCTGCTATAACAGAGGTTACTATTTTATCAACAGTAAACATTATGTTATCACAGAGGTTACACTTTTATCAACAGTAAACATCCTGTTATAACAGAGGTTACTCTTTTATCAAAACTAAACATCCTGTTATAACAGAGGTTACTCTTTTATCAACACTAAACATCCTGTTATCACAGAGGTTACTCTTTTATGAAAACTAAACATCCTGTTATAACAGAGGTTACTTTTTATCAAAACTAAACATCCTGTTATAACAGAGGTTACTATTTTATGAAAACTAAACATCCTGTTATAACAGAGGTTACTCTTTTATGAAAACTATACATCCTGTTATAACAGAGGTTACTTTTTATCAAAACTAAACATCCTGTTATGACAGAGGTTATTCTTTTATCAAAACTAAATATCCTGCTATAACAGAGGTTACTCTTTTATCAACAGTAAACATTGTTATCACAGAGGTTACACTTTTATCAACAGTAAACATCCTGTTATCACAGAGGTTACTCTTTTATCAACAGTAAATATGGTATCACAGAGGTTACTCTTTTATCAATAGTAAACATCATGATATCACTGTACTCATTTTATTCATTTATGACAATTTTCAGATGATAAATTTCTCATAACCTATGTTATCAAGTGTATATGTGGTTGTAACCACAAAATGGGATACCAGATTTTTATGAACAAAAGGATTTTAAAAAAAAGACCAACCTTTAAGCTGTCGAAATACACTGGATTAATGTCTGTCAGTCCGAGTCTAAGAGGAATGATAAGTAACAATGGTTTCCACACATTTGGATCAATTGTCTTATGTTTGTCAGTTATCACTGCATGACAAGCCGCGTTATTATCACCCTGGTCCTCACCACTTCTAGGAAACACGTTACATTCTTGGTTGCTCATGTCTATACACGCTTCCACTCCATTCTCCTGGCCACATCGGCACAACTCTTCTATATGTTAAAAAATATATAGTTAAATTACACCACCACAGTAATATATACTTATGAAAGCAACCCCAGCAATTAAGAAAATGTCCACAGCAAAATAAATACTGTGGAGAAATAGTGTTCACAGTATTTTCATAGTATACTTTAGTTTTAATTTAAAAAAAACCCATTTAAAACCTTGAAATAATTTTTTTTAATTTTATCCATGGCAATAAAAATGAAAAATAAAAACTGCAGCTACATGTATCTCCATGGCACTACCGATTGCTGTGGGCAATTTCAGGGGTTTGTGAAAGCTATAGGTACTACTCTGTAAACACTCCAAATAAAACTAGTCACAGATAACTAGGTTTTCTGGTACAGGATAAATTAAACTTCCCCCTTCTTCAATTCAGCTGAAAATTGATATTAAATAAGCTTATTGTGCTAATGCAATTAGTTATTTCAAATTTTAGCTTCATTATCGAAATGGTTTCCAAGATATCACCAACTCATTTTTGGTGATTTTGGAAACATTGCAGGACCAAATAATCATAGTTCAGCAATCAAATGGTTAATCTTATTGAAAATTATATTTCTGGAAAGGGAATTTAAAAAGAATTTTAAATCTGAACAGAAGAGTGGTGTCCTTTAGACCTTGAAATTGGATCTTGTGGATCACATAACCTTGAAATTTAGTGCCACAGGTTTTCTACGTAATTATGAAAAAAAATGTAGGTATGTTTTGCATTAAACTGTATAGTGTTTAGCCTATTGGGTGATATGACATGGAATGAACCACATTGATGATCAATACACTTGACCAATCACATCACTTGTTACAACACTGTGCACCCAGTAAATGTGATAACCCAATGAACTACCAGTGAAGTCTGTGATAATGAAACAAGTAACATTATGAAAAGTTACTTATTACCACTTCTTTTCCCCTCATGCAGCTTTACATGTATATTCAATGTTATCCCACGTTTTCCCATGTAAAATTAAGCAACTTACTGACATCCTCTTCTATTACAGTGTTGTCCATAGCAACATGAATCACCATGGAGCTCCATTCATCATAAACAGCCATTTTCCTGTATCAATGAAAATTTAAATAAAGCAGTTATAAATATATTAGGATGGTCAGTGTTAATTATTTTCTAAAAACATCTTAAATGCTGTCAAATACTGTTAAGACTAGTTATTATTATTATGACCATTCTTAGTTTTCTTTTTTTTAATTGTATTATGAACTAAGATTTGTCAATGAATTTTTATAAGTATATCTAATAAAATTCTTTTTTGTACTAAATATTAAATGCTTTATTTTAGTGTAGTAGATTATAGTATAATATTAAACTTTTAAATATACTGAGGGTCTTTTCGAAGATTAAGACTCAGTCTAAGCTAAACTTGTAAAACTCATTAAATAAAGTTTTTATTATTATCATTATTAACATACTTTAAAACCTGAGCTATTGTGTTAGGTCCGAACCACTGTCCTACAGTCTTGCCCTCGGATTCACCCATTGATGCTGAAATGAAAACAAACACGCTAATCGAGGAAATTAATACTACGATTACGATTAACCTTCTTTATCTAAAACACAAAATTAATTAAGAAAAACATAATCAGAAATTTAAAAAACAAATTATACTACCAAAACATACTTTAAGTGAAATTTATTTTCAATCTAAGTACATGGTGCAAACACTTTCGTCAGGATAAAAATTCAAAGTTTTTTCCAGGACATTCAAGGATGTAAAACAAAATACATTTTTCAAGGCCCAGTGTTCTCGTAGCATTTTGCAGGATATAACTGTATTTGTGAAGATGGGAATTCTTCAACGCCCATTAATTCTGACAAATATTCAACCAGTCATTGTTCTTTGTTGTTGTCTAATAGTTCTTCAAAATAATAGAAAAAAGTTCATCATGTAGTGGTGTCAGTTATCAAGGATATCCAGTGGTGTAAGTAAATATACAGAAATTTTGAAACAGGTGAGTGCTGAAAAGTTAAATACAGAAAATGGGTGAAAGGTGGCTTTGTAAAAAAAAATAAAGCTAAGATCTCTTTTAATGTTTGTTTAATCGAGCACCCCCAATCACACAAAAATAAATAGCTTGATAAGATGACATTGTAATGAAAAAGGTGGATATTTTGGGTGGGGTGCTCAGACTTCCTAGACCCATTTTGGATCCAGCTATGATACCCCCTTCCCACACACACACATTCCCCTGTAAGATCCAGATGTGATATGTCAGCTCACCAATCTGATGTATGGAGTAGATGCTGCTCTTCTTGTCTTGAAACATTCTTAAAACCTTCCAGTAACTGCTGCTGTTGTTGTGTTTTTCCCAACGCCATTCTGAAACATGTATGTTCAGAACCACAATGTATTAACCAACATAATAAAATAATAATAAAAATATTAATAACGTGATTATATGTACTGTGTTAAATAGAATGACACATTAATGTTTGACTAATTTAGCACAAGTATACTGGGCCGCCGGAATGACTGTGACATTGGGATGGCAGACTAACAATTTTGAGGGCTAGGGTAGTCCAGAAAATTTTGAAATGTAGACACTGGAAAACTCATTTTAATGACTTCTACTAGTTCTAGGCAATTTATTGGAGCAGGCCGCCACCACTGCCACTCCAGTTCCGTTGGCCTGAGTTTATAAGACCATCTGGTTTAGCAATTAGGTCACTGGACTTGAGACCAGTAAATAAAGTGAATGAATCTGTCGAGACATTTTTTTTTTTTTTAAGTATCAGCTCCAACCAAGAATGAGAGCTCCACAAGACTCAATAACAAAATGTACTCCACTTGTAGTAACTAGTGGTCCACAAAGGATTCAATAACGGAACTCGGTTATTTTGTCCGACAACTGTTTTACCCTTTAATGAAAATCTACATTTTTTATAAAGTAAGCTCTATGCAATTCGTATATATTGCAGAAATTGGGCTAAAGAAAGTATACCCACAAAACCTAAGCTTATTATTATTTTTAATTGTACAGGAAGACTTTTTGTCTCGCACAAACTGACTGATAATGATGATATATGACATTTTGACAACTGAACAAAACAAAATCTTATTTCCAGATCTGTTGAAATGCTATTGACGGTCTTACCTCGATTCAAATGCCTCAGCAACAGAGACTGTGCGAGCATCATCTGTCCACACCGCAACATGCAGCCCCATCCCTGGTCGGACGACGGGCCACTGCCACCTGCAAGAACAACATCATATATTAATCCAAGCTATCACATCACTATTCAGTGAAGTCATTATGCAATGGTTAGGGAAGATGACCACTTTCGGGGCTAAAAGTAAAGTTTGTTTTATTTAAGGACGCCTCTAGAGCACACTGATTTTTATTTCTTCATCGGCTATTGGACGTCAATCATGTGGTCATTCTGACATATGTTTTAGAGGAATCCTGCGGTCGCCACATAGGCTACGCTTTGCGATAAGCAGCAAGGGGTCTTTCATATGCACCGTCCCATAGACAGGACAGCACATACCACAACATTTGATAAACCAGTTGTTGACCAGCGGCTGGAATGGAAAATAGCCCAAACTGCATACGAGTCCACTGAGAAGGATCGATCCAACGACCGATCAACTGGTTCACAGGCAGACACGCTACTGTTTGAGCTATGTCCCGCTCCACTTTTGGGGCTAATACAATGCAAGAATAAATAGGCTATAAAACAAGTTGCTATTTATTATAAAATTTACATCACAAATGAAATAATTTTCCTTTGTCAAAAGAAAATTATTTCATGAGGGACATATATCTGATAACAAGTTTGATATTCTATTTATAACCCCAAACAGTTTTAATCGTTCTACTGTTTAAAACTTTCAAATTGGGCAGCAGTTAAGTGTAATGCCATCCTATAAAAAAAAAATTATGGATGTCATTACGATGAAGTTCTGCTAGTTTTGGGTATGTCATTTGCACTTTTACAAATTATAATGCTGTCTTATTTCATACAGGCAAGCTTATTGGTCATAATGGCCAGAGCAACCCAATGAAATGTGTGGTTAAGCCAATGCATGATATTTCACGTGAAAACAACAACAAATTATGTAAACCGTTACAAGTGCCCACTGGGATAATAAAGGCTTTTATTTTTGAAATACCACTTCAAACCAAGGGTGGGAAAAATTCAAAATGCCAATCGGTCCCAAGTATGATGTCATTGGTAGGCTATATACCCCCAAAAATGTGCACTCAACCCCCCCCGTCAGAAAAAAATCTTTTTTGTCCGTGTGTAATGTTGTCATAAAAATATTAATTGTGGAATTGTAGTATATCATGCTGTTGTTTGTATTGTGTTTTGGATATTTTAAGGCCATTTTGTTAACCTAGAATTTTTTTTTTTATATGTACATTTAAATGCTCAAACAAAACCAGAGAAACAAATTATAGATTTTAACCCATCAATGCTGTAAAAACGCTTGTGTCAAGTAATAATAAATGTCGATATTAACTTGCTATTATTCACATTTTGGCAAAAACTTTTACTTAAAACACGTATCGCTTCTTACTAACTTTAAATAAAACAATTAGTAACACGCTTGGTCACTGGATGACCTTGAACTTCACATTCTGATAACTGGTGTATTTGTGTTTACCATAATAAAAAGAAAAATAATAATTATCAGACATTTCTTCACCAATGCTATAAAAAGTCAAGTAATAATAAATATCAATATTTACTTGCTTTTAATCACGTGTTGGCAAAAACTTTTACTTAAAACACCCATTGCTTCTTACAAACTTTCGATAAAACAATTGCGAAATTGTAGTTGGCTAAAACATGCTCGCTCATTAAATGATACTGTGAACTTCACATTCTGATAATTGGCGTAACTTTTTCTGCTTACCATAAAAAAAAAAATAATAATAATTATTATATTTCGGCATTAGATTTTTAAAAGGCCTGTTGACCACACTTCCAGGCAATTTTCATGGTTTACGGAATAAAACTCTTTAAAAGTTTCATGCAACTTCACTGTTAATGACCCTTCTTTTCTTTTGTGAGCGGTAATGCTCAGTCACTTTGATGAGATTCTTACCTTGTTTATATTTGCTTATGACTGACTTTATAATCACTGAAAGTGATATCAAAGACCCGACAGAGTTATTTTTAACATGCTTTATTGTTTTAATTACACTTTGCGGTACCTGAAAAGGACAAATTGAAAAGAGGTACTAATAACGTATTCACCATTCCTGTTTCTGATAACTGAAGAAAACGGTAATTAACATACAGACATTCTAATTCTTGGACCGGAACGAGCGTTTTAGGATTCAGTATTCGGTTCACTGATGTTGTAAGATAATTGCTTGCAAAAAATCATCACCAACAATGACAGTCCATCAAATAAAAGAAATGGGCAAGTGAAATGGACCGATACAAATTACACACCTGACTGGAACATTAAAAAAGTGGGACGGCAAACATGTTTTGAAAAATTTCTTTCAGTCCCCAAGGCTGTGAATCAGTCCCGGACCGGCAAAAAAATGGTATATTCCCATCCCTGTTTCAAACCCTTGGCCCCATTTTGAGGATATTTAGGCATAGTTTCTCTTTAAAGATTTCAGACTGTAAAAGATAGGTTTAACTGAATCATCCATAAAAACTAAGTCCTTATGTGTCATTTAATATAAAATTTTGAAATAAGACATGAATATTAATACATTTATTTCACTGAAATGCATACATGTAATAAGTAGATGTATTAAATGACTATAAAATAATAACATTACAGTATTATACATGATAACATTATTGCATTTTCTGACCCGATGATTCAGAAGAACTTTTATATTTGTTGTTATGTATCAAGTATATCATCCTGATTCCAAATCAATGGCTGCTGTAACCTCCCACACAACAAATTTTACCCCTTGAATATTTCCTTGAAAGAGGAGAGGTATGTAGCTCAAACAGAAGCATGTCCACCTATGAAGTGGTCAGTTGTCGGATCGATCCTTCTCAATGGACCCATTTGCAATATGGGATATTTCCCATTCCAACCAGTGGTCCACAACTGGTTCATCAAAGGCTGTGGTATGTGCTGTCCTGTCTGTGGGATGATGCATAT
>JAULBS010084450.1:0-18495 GCA_032355785.1 Symmetromphalus regularis | reverse complement strand
CAGATAATTTTATTATTTTTGTCACCATTTAAAACTAGCAGTGCTATGGGAAAATGTTAAATAAACCACCAAAATGTTAATTCTATTAAATATCCTAAGTTATCGTCATTTATTAGATTAAAAAACTGTTTTATTTTATTTTTAATTATGACACTTTATACTTTATTTGTGCATCCACTATTCGACAAGTGAACACAAAACACATTTGGTTTTGTTACTTGTACTTGTAATGGGCCTTCTTCAAACTGATATGTCATTGGCGAACCCACATTGAAATTGGCGAAAGAATTTGAAGATTGGCGAATTTTTTGGCTAATGCATTTGGGAACCCAGGGCAAACCCTGCCAAGGTAAAATATTATTCAGTTACATTAATTTTGCACCCCTAATATACTCCAGGATATACGTAATAAGATAACATTCAAAGTCAGAATGTGTGTATAATAAGGGGATTACTCTGATGGGTTTCAGTTAAAGATAAGGGTAGAATTAGAATCAGGGTTGCTATATAACAAATAGCTGTTTTTGTATTGGTTCCTTTTAAGCACAGTTTCAATGAATATGGTAGTTACATAGTCCTCGCCATTTCACAACAAATCAATGCTAGAACTCACTTGACAATGTAATATGCCAAGTGTGAACAGACAATTTATTTAATTCAATTCTGCTCAATGTGAAAAACTCCTCTCCTGATTTTCAATTTTTCACATAGAATAATTTTCTAGTGAACAATGCAAAGCTCTCTTGTTATTTCTAAATGGAGAGGACTGTTAGATGTTATATTAAACTAGGTTTTTTTTCACGTAATCCCAATCCCAATTTTGCTTTTAACTTTGATATAAGAATTTGCATGTTTTATTATAGCATGGTTTTCCAATACACAATAAAATGCATGATCAACAACTGCTGACTAAAATTTATTAATGTATTAATTTTAAATTTTGAAGCTGTTTGCAGTCTGCACATTATACAGTCAAAGACAACAAGGGAGACAATCTGAAGAACAAGTTTGCTCACTATCTGCCAGTCGTAAGCGAGTCAGCTGGTTCGCACTTAACAGTGAAGTTCAACCCAATCACCTAAAATTTCTGATAGCTAAAATTAGTTTTAAAAGAACAGTACTAACAATTATCATACAATAACGTAATGCATACCAGTTGAGCAAATCAAGTGCAAACGCTTCATGCGTGATGGCTCCAATAATAACCATAAGCTCGCACCACCGATCAAACTGTTGCCCTACATCCACCAGTGTGTTTTTAATATTTTCAGTCGCCATGTTGGTATCCAATTTGGGAATTTTCCCACCTAATTTCAGAGAAGTGGGCGATTCTGGACGCTTTCTGGACACCTCCATTATGCTTACGACAACACTGTCCGCCCATTGAATTTATGACATTATTATTTAATTATTAAAGTTTATCAAACTAATAAAAACACAAACACCAAAATTTCGCACAAGCACCGGCATCAAAATTATATTTTCATGTGCGCATGCGCTAATTTTAGGCTGGGGTCGCATTTCATTCTTTGGAATTTGCAACTTTCGTTATATTTCGGCCATTTCCGTTATGGGCCAAAATCATGAAATCATTACATTGACACTACATTAAATTTAGGACCAAATTTAGTTACTATTTGTTTTTGGTCACTAAAGTTGCCCAATAACCAAATTTATTTGGCCATTTCTAAACATAATACATGGGTGGTGATTCACTTTCTCATAAGGCGTCTTAGAACTGTGGGCTAGGTTACATGTTGGTCAACAGAAATTTTTTTATCATTATTTTTTTAAAATCTTTGTTTTAATTAATTAATTACATTTTTAACATTCATTTAAAAATAAAATAAATTTATATGCTTACTAGGAATTTCATGTTAAAAAGATAATGCCGCAACTCACGAATGAATGATATTATCTTTAGTATTCTTCGTTTATTTGAATAATCGAAGTTAGTGCTATACGTCATTAAGAAATTAAATACATGTATAATTAGTAGTTATCTTTTTAAACATTACTATACAAACTCGCCGTAGGTTATTTAATGTCTCTTTCCGACAGACCTGGACCTACTATTCATAAAGAAAGGAATACTAGCATATCTTTAACGATACTATCAGAATGCGGCTATTAGCTATAAAATATACTATATTTAAGACTCATGGTCTATAGAAAAAACACGCTACCGCCACATAAATCAGTTTATAAATGCGACTTGTATAAAGTTTAAAAAAACAGCTAAAAAACTTCCCTCCAATGAAATTATGTCATTTAGTCACGTGAAGTAATTTTATATCCACTTACGTACCATGTTGCACGTGCATACTCCAAGCATTGGAAGTGATAATATCCATAATTAACGCCTTCTTAGCATCGGTCATTTGCAGTTTCATTAAATAAACACAAACACTTATTAATATACTATGTACAGAGGCGGTTCCAGCAATTGTGAATAGGTGGAGCGTAACTTTGGAGGGCGAAGCCCGACCTTGCATTGGCCTGTACTTGCGCTTAAGGTTTTACAAGAAAAATGTTCATTGCCCGAAAATTAGGGAATGCCCCCCCCCCAGGCCCGTACGCAGGGGGGTGCGACGGGGGCGCATGCCCCCCCCCCCCCTAAATATGTCGAGGTCCGTAAATGCAAACACTAATTTACTAGAATAACGTTAAAAACGACAATAAAACATTCGGGCCTTCACAAACGCACCCCCTAAAGAAAATCCTGCTTACGGGCCTCCCCCCCCACACCACCCATGGAACTGCGCTTTATGTAGGCCTACGCCATTTAGACTATCTCTTGATCATACAGGTATAATTGGCCGTGTAATACGCGGGTTTTTAGTTATCCTTCAGTGCTTTAGAACTCGTAACAATACTTAATAAGTACACAAAGTTATTCTGTGGCACCAACGACATGCTCTGTTAATTCATCGTCTAAGGAGTTGGTGACTATTAATTTTGTATTGACTACTAGTAATCGATATGTTCTATTGGATGTGAAACATTTGGTTATTTTGACACGTAGCCGAGTGTGAGCCAGCCTCCAACGGGGTTTTGAACTACTGTCATCACGTTCCACCGTTGGACCACAGGTGCTCACTAATCGATAGAGTAGACACAAGGTTTCTATGTGTGTCTGTCTAAACCTCCACTTTGCCTAAAATAAATGATTTCATCATAATAATTATATTTTATATTTCTTAACATTATTTTTCGTCCTCCTTTCAAAATTTATGGATTCGCAGGAGCGGATCCAGGGTGTGTGTGTTCAAGACCCCAGTGGAAGGGCGTAAAAATTAACAATTTTTCCACCTATTTCTCTTCACTCATCACTTTTGGAACCCCCCTTTTCAGAAATCCACATTTGGACCCCCTCTTATAGAAATCCTGCATGCGCATCTTATTCGTCCCTTGTATATTTATAGTAACAATTAGAAAGGGACTTTTGTTCGGCTTTCTGATGACCCAGGCTTTCTCAAATTTTTAATACATCACTCCCTAAAAAGAAAGTATTGTTTGTTTAACGACACCCCAAAAACACTGTTTATTCAGATGTTATTAGCTGTCAGACATGTGGTGTTTTGTGACTCATGGTCTTTAAATGAAACCTGCAACCAACACATAAATGAAAGTTATACCAAGTCATATTTTCAGTTTAATGTGAAATTTTGTATGCTAGTGTTTAGAGAGGCAAAGTGTATCATATCAGTTAAAACTACACAAAAATTTAATATCTTAATGTTTAAAAAAAAGGAAGAAAGGATTACAGATATTATTCTTTTGATATGCTATATAGGCTCCTGAACGTTTACAACTGTTAAGTAACATTCAAGATTGATTATAAAGCTACAGAAATGAAATGTAAAATAAAGAAGACAGTCAGCTATTTATTCGGCAGCTATTAAGAATCAAACATGGTTTTTGTGACCCAAGTCTTTCATAGGAAATCTGCTCCCACCACAAAGGCTATTCTTTCCAATTAGTAACAAAGGACCTTTTATAGGCAGTTTCCACTAGCAGGACAACACACCAGTTAAAATTGTTAAACCAGTTATTGACCACTGGGTGGAATGAGAAATCACAATGGGTCTGCTGAAGTTTTTATTTAGAAGTTCTAGTGGCAGTGATTTAAATATATATTATGCTATGCCTTATGATAGAACTTATTAAAACTGTAAAGTTCAGAATGGTGATGTATGAATGATTGACAATTAGTGCTCAGTGACTGCAGGGATTCCCGTCAAAAAAAAGGTAGATGATGGTTGATGGATGCACACGGAATGGCTGGATCATGGTAGTGTAGTGGTTATGCTGTTGGACTCACAACTGCCAGATACAGAGATCAAATCTCAATCAAAGCATGTGATTTTTAATCTCAATACAATCTCCATACCAGAGTGAGTGCTCCACAAGGGCTCACTGGTCCACAAAGGCTATGGTTATCTGCCATGTTGATGTAGTGGTTATGCTGTTAGTCATATGGCTGCTATAGTCTGTTAATGCTACATGGAACATGGATTTTTGTTGATTACTTTAGTTTGCGTTAACCTAGGTGAAAAAGGACTATAGTTTTAGAAATAGCAAAAACATCCTATGTTCCAATTTTTTTCATTACTTTATTAAATTATAATTAAAAATATTCCTCATTACCTCGTATGTTAAAATCAGAAAAATTGCACATCGTTAATAACACTTGGCAAACGACAGCATTACAAAGATAGGTAACTGTCCATTTTAACATTTGGAACATCTCGGCCATTTCCGGTAATATTCGGATCTCTTTTATAGTTTTTGCTTTAATAAATAATGTTTTGCATTGATGTTAATTTATGATAAATATATTTATAAATTAATAATCGCGTACCTTAAAAATACATTATACAAATAATTACCTAACGCCCCTATTTTTATATGAATTCTGCAGCAAATAAAACATGGCGGTCTAAGTAACGCCGGCTCGAAATGTAAAAAAATTACTTTTGACTGCCGTTTAAACATAATAGAACCAATGGACAAACCAACCTAGACCAAAAATAGGACATTTGTTTTATTTCGAAAAATATCAACATTAACGAGGTAAGTTATATATTTTGTTTTTTATTTGTCAAAAACCATGTTCCAAGTAGCGCAAACAGACTATAGGTACTGAGATCTAATCTCAGTCAAAGCATGGAATTTTTACTCTTAATATCGACATCCCAGAGTGCGTGCTTTGCAAGACTGTCCACCACAATTTTATCAAAGGCCATGATGTGCTGTCCTATCTGTGAGGGAAAGCACATGTACTTATAAAAGATCTGTTTCTATTAACCAGAACATATGGCCTATGTAGGGGCTTTCCTCTGAAGACTATGAGTTATATTCTCTCCATAACTGCTTGTAACTTATAAGTTATCATCTATATCTATTATACCAACCCTGGTGGTTAAGTTGTCAGACTTATGGGTGGTAGGTATTCGGATCAATCTCAGTTGAGGCAGGGCCCTCAGTAGTTTAAGAAGTTGCAGGGTACAACAGTGATGGTAGCCAGCGATCTTGGGATGCATAAAACAATATATTTTTTACCAAAAACAAAAAGTACGTGGCAGCAAAAGCTGTTACAGACAGCTATTTACTGCCGGTGACCGCCTACTTTTGAGGGCACTGAGTTGAAGAATGACATTTTTAATCTTGATAATGTCTTCAACACAAGAGTGCTCCGCAAGGCTCAGTGGGTAGGTGTAAGCCACTTGGACAGACTTGTGGTTTATCAAAGGTTATGGTATGTGCTATCCTGTCAGAAAGAGCATATAAAAGATCACTTGATGCTAAACAGAAAGAGAGGCCTATGTGACAGTAACAGGTTTCCTTTAAAGTCCATGAGTCACAAAACACCATATGTCTGACACCTTATAACCGCTGAATAAACGATGTGCTAAGGTGTCACTAAAAATCAATCCTTTCTTTTCAGGTTTAAATTAGATAAAAAAAATAATAAAAATTCAGAGATATATACGGTCGACTAACAAGTTCCACTATAATACTGTTTATATTAAAAGTGAGTGATGTACAGTTTAAAACACACAAGTTGTTATATAAAGAGTATTATACTGGAGAGAGTATAGTATAATAAAAATATTCATTTATTACAATGCATCATGTGCGAAGAATTTAAATTTGCCTTGTAAGGGAAAACAACAAAGAAAAAACAGCGTAAGGATTCAAAGCATTCATAAGTCTGAGCACTGCTTTTTGATTGCAAGTAATTATGACTCTCATAGTATAAACCATACAGAAAAATAAACACTTGCTCTCTAATGAATTATAACATATTTTAATCAAATGTAATATATAGTAGGAAACAATTTCATAAACTGTAATAATCATCATCCAAAGCAAATAGTTACCTAAAGTTCAACCTGTTTGTCAACTGAATGGAAACCATGTGTTATTTTCTGTTTGTGATATCTTGATACAGATTACCACAATTGTATGCAAGGAATTCCACAAATGGCCCATTCTATCACCATTCAGAATGTTTTTGTTTTGTTTTCACAATGGCCTAATTGCACAAATGCTGTGCCTATGATCAATGAAACACATTTAAATTTTATTTCCGACATTGTTTGGAAATATAATATTCCTCTGAGTGAGGACAGCTCATAATTTGGACACCTGATTTTTGCAGATTTAGGAAGAATCAACAGAAAATGTCACAAAGTTCTGGTTCTTTGATTGATTCAGTATCGTATTTGCCATGAAAACCTGTAGCAATTTAATGTTGCACATGGTCTTTTTCAACAAGTTTTTGTTTTCATTACGAAACTTTTAATTTCTAAATTTATGTATACATAATTTGTAAGTTGATTAGTGTCAAAAAAGTAATCTTGAAACAGTTATTATGATAAGTTCAACTGAATTTTGAATGAGAATTGACTAGGAAGATGATTAGGGGATGGAGGGTGCTGGAACTGACAGTCTTTCATTGCTACAGTGTTACTTTTTTAAAATGATACCTAGCAATATGCTGCATCCCTCCAGTGCTTGTTTGTTAAACATGTTTTCAGAGCCAAATTTCCAAACAATGAACACCACTCTTCACTGATCGTGGACGTGAATTTTGACAAAATAACCAACACAAAGTGCTTCCAAAGACTGTGCCAATGTGCTTGTTTAATATGATCCAAGCAGATGACACACTTTAAATTTCTATTATTTTTTAATGTTTTTGTTTGTTTTAATGTTAGTAAATTCTGGTAATGCTATATGACCTGATCAAGTGGATCAGGTTGTGAATTCTCGACATAAACCACATGTTGATTTACTGAAAAATATATTTTTCCTCCACTGCATTGCAATAAATGTTTTCACTCCCCTTGCACCAGTTGTATAAGACAATGCAGTGCTCTCTCCACTCCCATTTTCTGTACCATTGAACTGAACACACTTGGTGTTGATACCAGAGTTTTGTCTTTGTCTAGTTTTATCACTGCAAACAAACAAATACATATTTACAATCAAAACATATTATTATTATGTTTATTATTGTTTGAATGTTTATGTATAGATATCATCGTTTCCCTGAGGGCTTCAACAGAGAACATCATTTCAATATCTGAGGTAAAATTATAAAAAAGTGCATATTAAAGATTCCTTGCTGCTAATCAGAAAGAGTGGCCTATGTGGCAGCAGCAAGTATCCTCTAAAGACCATTAGTCTCAGAACACTATATGTTTGACACCTAATAAATGGTGAATAAACAATGCGCTAATGTTCTTTTCTACGTCTATTAGAGATTCCTTGGGTAAGTCAAACACTACTGTTCAACAAATTGATAAATACAGTAAAACTCGCGTATAACGTACAAGTAGGGACTGGCGTTTTCCGTATTACGCATATACCATACTTTGTTATACACATAAACCGTACTTTGTCCGTTATATGTATACCATACACTGTTTGATATATACGTAAATGTGACACTGTCAGATGTACAACTGCATGTCTACAGCATGTTCAGTGTCCAATTGAAACTCTGTAGATACAAATTATTTTCTTTGTGAATCCTATCTCAAGTAGTTGTCTAAAAGCTCCGCACAAATTTGCTGGTACCCTCCCAACTTGTTCTCCACCCTCATTATGTTAGGATCAACTGGGTTGTTGCTTAACTAGTGCGACCGTCCGCTACGCTGCAAGCCGAATTATAGTACATTGTATTTTAAATTCGTGAGTGTATCAGTCCCGCCATGCGACTGACACTGAAAGAACGAGTCGGGACAAAGTTCAGTGATGTTAAAAAATGTTTTATTTTGATTTTTATGTAGAATAACAGACTATACAGTACTTTTTTCACCCCATTCTCATCGATTTTCATTACTTTTCACGAATGTACACGTCGGCCAGGAGGAGTACGTTACAGACGAAAGGATTTTAAAGGAAATGCATTACACTGGGAACGAAGATTTGGGTACGATATATGCAAATGTCAGATATACAGAGGCCGGTATATGCGAGGTTTTTTATTGGAATTATTGTTAGACGGGACCGGGACTTGGAGTTTCAGTACGGTATAAGCGATTGTCCGGTTTATCCGAGGACATTATACGCGAGTTTTACTGTATCAACAGGACTTGACATATTCAACTTAGCCTGGGGTACATAACAGGGTAAGCAACCCCTATTTTTTAGTTTGTGTAAAAATGTTATTTGAACTGATATTGTGATTCTGTTATCATAATTTAGATGAAAACTTATTACTGTAACTTAAATGTCAAATTATGTATTGGTGTGATGAAAATGTCAAATATATTTTAGGACAAAACTATCACACTAGAAATCAGTCACTTGAAGAGAAAGCATAAATACTGACAAACTTACTTTTGTGTGGCGCTTTCACTGACAGAGTTAGACTTTGTTCCACTTGGTAACAATTGTTCACAGTTAGATCCCAGTTTAATACAAACACTGCACTGAAAACACCATATATATATATATATATAAAAATAAAATAAACAAACAAACAAGCTAAACAACAAGTTTGTGAACACTATAATACCCTCCAATATATAGTGGATGTTAAATTAATATAATGTTATAAAATTTCCAGAACAAAATCATTTTCTTTTGTCTTGTGCTTAAGAAAAAAGAAGTTTGTTTTATTTATCGACGCTTCTGGAGCACATTGATTTTAATCTTATCATCAGCTATTGGACGTCAATCATATGGTCATTCTAACCTATTTTTAGAGGAATGTCGCTGCCACCATATAGGCTACTCTTTCTGATGAGCAGTAGGGATTCTTTTATATGCAACATCCCATAGACAGGACAGCACACACAACAGCCTTTGATGAACCAGCTATGGACCACTGGTTGGAACAGAAAATAGCCCAAACTGCAAATGAGTCCACTGAGAAGGATCGATCTGACGACCGAAAGCTTGACAGGCAGAAACTCTACCATTTGAGCTACATCCCGCTCTGTCTTGTGCTTAAACATTGTGTCAGACTAAACTTAAAACTGAATAAAAATTTGTCTAACTAGTCAGATGATTTGATTCATTGAAACATCTATTGGCTTAGAGTATACCATGTAACAATACTTACTTACTACTGTATATAATAATTTTGATATAATAATATTGTTAAAATTGCTATCTGAATAAATGTTTTTTGTTTATTCTTTTAAGAAAGACATTAAATTACAATGTGGTTATATATTTGTGTTCAATATGAGACACTAGGAATAAAACTAATCCATTATCCTTGTATGCAACATTTTGTATTAATATTACTGTACATGATACTGGTGCAGCTACACACCACTACAAATTGCCATTCAGCACTTTCAATAAATATGGGATTTTACCAGGAATGAATATTTAATGGGCGTCTTAGCTAGAACAGGTGGAGATAACTCTATTCCAGATGGCACGACGATTGACAGGGTCCCAGAAATGTGGTTTGTCTCGTACTGGTATCAGGTTAAAAGTGATCAACTGTAACAATTTACATTGCAATAAATTTATTTATAGAGCTAAACATATGAAATAATACAATTTAAATGCATTCGACATTTTGTTGTGTGCCTGTTTGCCATAATAAAGGGGGGCATCGGTTTCCCAAGGAAAACAAAATTCATGAAAAATGGTTATTTCATCGAGACAAGTGCAAACCACCTGAAATACGTTTTTTAGCTTATTTACAATCAAAAATTTGTTTCCCAATCAAAAATCCTCACTAAGAAAATAATTCTGCCAAAATCTTATCCAATAAGTTTTTTATTTTATTTTTTTAATTTTTTATATTTTTTGTATGATTTATTATGATAGTACCAGATCTTGTAATACAAAAATGCATATTTTAAAATATTTAGTATGCTGGGTCACTCTATGAAAAGAAAAAAATATATGCCCGAAAGGGGTTATATAGTGAAAACGTCACCAAGCGAAAAAGACACCAAATAATTAGACAAAATGGCACCTAGCCTTGTTTTTATTACTAAAACATTAGTAATAAAATAATTTTTTAAAAACCCAATACACCCAGAAATATTAAAAGTTGTGAACAATTTCTTGTTTTCAATATGTAATAAAGATAGTATGTAAGGAAGGGAGGGGGTGGGGGGGTGTCAGGTGCCAACTGTGTTTTGTGAAATAAAGATACTAGTAGGACTAATGAATGTTCTGATAAAAAAATATTTAATACTAAATTTGACGTTATTATTTTGTAATGTATAAGCTAAAAAAAGTCATGCCAGTGTTTTCAATTATATGTATGAGACACATTCATGTTTGAATTTTGATAAAATTATTACGCTGAATTATGTATCAGTCATCGATTTTACTACATAGTCTACTCATGAATCATTGGTGATAACTTTGTACTTTTCAGCATTTTGCTTGGCTAAAATGGCACCGATTTAGACAAAATGGCAGCTTGATGTATTGACGAAAACGGCACCAATATTAATAATAATTATATATCATGCATCGGGTATTGGAGTGTTAGCAGTAGCCCTTTTTTAACTTATCGGGTTGGGTTGTTTTGTATTCACCAACCTCCTCCCACCCCCACAAGTAAATACCCAATAAACCATTGACAACAAAAACAAATCCAAGAGCATGTCTCCACACCCCCTAAAATTATACGGCCTTAGTCAATTGCCTGGCACCCAAAATTATCTCGGCATAACGCTAATACTGATATCAAATGGTATGATTTTATTTATTAAAACAGCAATAAGATTTTATTTTGAAATTGTTGACATCATTACCATTATATTGTTCACCAGATATATTTAATAGTCAGCACCAATATCTGAGATTTATATTTTTTCATGAAAGAACATATTATTTGAAACTTAACAAAATTTATATATTTATAGGCTTAACCATTTTACAACTCACATGTTTTAACAAAGATACCTGTGAATTTGTTTGTTTTGTATGTGCAACTCCTTGTGTGTATCCCCATGTCTTGAAACAAATGTTGGATATTTGTCTACAAGGTACTGAAATGTCCTCTCCTTCTCTTCATACCACTTCATGTAAGAAGTCATTATTATAAAGAAGCCTTCAATTTCAGTATCTTCAACAACCCTGAACAAATAAAAGTAGAATTTTGTATTAGTGTACATTAATGTGAACATTTTAAACTGGAATTCCCTCTGGTTAATTTGGTCAGCAAAATATGAAATCTGCTGATCCAAATGAAAATCTGCCACATCAAACACAAAATGGATATAAAATAAATAAAATAATAAAACTTGCAAGTTGGCTTGCCAGTATAAAATATTTCATCCCTTGTAACTACTACTATCAGCTATAAACTGAATACAAAACTGAACTGAACAGTCAATAGCTTAAACAGTGCATAAATTAAATCTCATCCCTTGATAACTTATTCAGAGTGGATGTTACCAATGTTTACTATGTCAATAGCAAAACAAAAGTTTAGTTTAAAAAAAAAAAAGCTTAATGAAACTGTTTCACGTCTGATATAAATTTACTAAACTACAATACCTGTCAAGTGGCCCTTCAAGAAACTTGACAATGTTGTCTTCAATCATACACACCATTTCAGACAGGACAGGCATACCCTCTTTAGAAGCCTTCAATTCAAATATAAAATCATGTAAATTCTTTATTTGTAGTCCTTTATCATTCTATCTCTGAGACATTGATTGATTGTATGGTTGTTTAACGAAACCCCAGTAAAAAATATAATAAAAACATATTGGCTATTGGGGGTTATACTATAGTTAAATTAAACATATTTTAAAATAAATCAGTGTACAGAGGTTATTTAAAATAAGATAAAAATATACACAAAATATATAATAAATAATATATAATAAATATGACTATGGTAAAAACCAAACAAATTCAATGTAATCTCTCGGACAATTCAATGCTAACATGTAAATATATTTTATGTGTTTGTTTAATATCTCGTGTATATATATATATATATATGTGTGTGTGTGTGTATATATATATATATATATATATATTATTCAAAATTAGTTATTAGGTAAATGACTCAGGGCCCATTCATTACATTACCAAAATGTTTATGGAGCAATAATAATAATAATTAAAGTATAGTCCTTCAAAAACATGAAAAAATCTCAGAGCTCATCAAATAAACAAGTGAACTTCCTGAGAGAACTCTTTTTATGTGTTGCTCTTCCAATCACAATATTCTTTGTTATATATGGTAACTCAAATTGGTCACATAAATATTATTTGCATAATACATAAATGATTTTAAGTTAATGTTTCAGTGGCATTTTTTTCTGTCTTTAACAGTTTTTTAGTTGGCTCCCATTTAATTGCAGGGTGTTAGCAATTCTGGATTGGCCATTTTAATGGTGATCAATGATGTTAAAGTGCATCTTTCTAATCATGCTAAAGACTCTATACTCCCCAGCATTGGAATGTGGAATGTTCAGAACAAGTTTGGCAACCTGAACAAGTTCTCTAAATCTGTAATTTTATTTTGAAAATGTGAGATTAAAGTAGTGTTGCATGAAAACGTGATCTTTGTTACAAATGCGTGAGAGATGACAGGTATGACATATACAAAGACATTTTATCATGAAGAGTTAAAATCAATATGTAAAGTGGCTGCAACCAGCAATAAAACTTACAAAATCTTCTTTAACTGTAAATTGCAGAATGAATGGTGTGTCATTTATAGAGCCTTCCACACTGTGCTGCCTTGTTACAATTGGTCCATCTGTTGATAAAAATCAATCTAATTATTATACAATTATATGATTCTCTTTAATAAAATCCTTTAACTCTAAGCTCTATCACATACAAAAATGTTAATAAATCAGATAATTTGTCAAAATGATTAGTGAGAAGTTGGATGTGAATTGTGATGTTTAATATTTATATAATTATAAAATCATCAGACTAATATGATAACTGCCCACGTTATTTTTTCCTGTTTTGAAAAATATTTCCTGTCTGCCATTTTGGATAAAAGTGCCTTAGTTCTGATAGGCAGTTTCTGTTTTAAAAGGTTAAATAATTAGGCTATGACCTAGGCACTAATGTTAATGGAAAGGAGATGTTTCAAATTCAGTTTGGACAAAAATGACTTAGGCAGATATTCTGACGATATTAATGTGTTGTAAAAGTGATAACTTTTTTTTAGACAGATATAAATATTAAAGTTTTACAGACAATATTCTGATTTCATAACACATAATAGAAATAATAAATACGATTTTTTTTTTTAATTGGTTCTTTTTACCTTCATTGATGATTTTCCAATTGGCTTCATCAATTGTTATTCCAGTAATCTCTTGCATTACTTTAATCTGCAACAAGATCAAAATTAGTATAGCCTTTTCAAACAGATAATAATAATAAAAAAAGGAAATAATAATAAAACTTTAAATATCAATTAAAAAAAAAATCTAGGTTGATCTTATTTTGTCAGCCTTGTTGGGAAAAAAATTAAGATCCTACAAAAGTGTTGTATTTAAGTGAATGGATACACACTCTATAGTACAAACATCTCAATTTCAACATAATTAGTCAAACCTGTCTAGATAACAACCATTCAAATGACTTACAAAAAGTATTACAAGGTGGCTCATATATGAAGGTTGGAATGCATATATTTGTACAGTAGAGAAACATGTCAAAGGTGGCTTTATAAACAGGTGACTGTTAGACTGTTTCAAACATATGTTGTGTTTATTAGTATACCACCACCCACACAACAGCTAAGCAAAACATTTATGTCAATAACTGTTGTTATGATATTTGTTTGGATCTAATTAATAATAACTTAAGAATTACTCCAAGAGAAGTTGTTTTGGAATTGTTACTTAGAATTGTTACAAAAATCTTTCAAACACCCAGAACTAAGGACGCCCCTGTCTGCCAAAGCTCCGACAATCAGATAGTATATCTATGAATGCTCTTGACAACCATATCTTCCTAATCTAATTCAACCAGGTAATGAATGTTCTAATTAGCAAGAATTATAGGGTTTTAACTTAAAATGTTACATGTACAAAACAGAACATTATTTTTAATTATACTAGCATATATAATAAAACTGTAATGACCTTCTCTTCAACAGACTCTATTTCTCTCTTAACGCCATGGTCTGTTTTCCCATTAGCAGCCCTGGAAATTACTGGACATTTTCTATAATAATAATAATATACAAATATTTATTATACAAATACACACCGGATAATGCTGCAGCAAACATGTAACACTTCATTTTTATCTTTCATACTGCATTCTATTAAGGCTGTCAAATACTAGTAATTAGAAATCGAAATAAACTGATAATTATTGTCATAAAAATTGTTTTTACTTAGATGTTGCTTACAAATGAAAATTGTTTTGAAAAACGTTAAGTCCAACTAATGTGAAAATGAAAAAAAAAACACGTAAATTTTACAATTCTCTACATAATATAAATATTTAAAGGTTTTTTACCCATTTAATATAAATTCTTCAGCATCTATGTTGTGTGACTTTTAAACAGCTGTAGGAACACCTTTAAGAAGCAGAATAGATCTGTTCAGTATGTGATACGAAAAATATAGTACATGCATTTTACAATCACCTCATGAGATATGTATTCCAGCAGGTTTTGCCTAAAACAACATGTTCCTGTCGATCCACCTGTAGTTCAAGCTCTTCTATTTCAGCTTCTAGCAAAGATATCTTTGTCTGGCATTTCTTACGTAGCACATTTATTCCCAACCTTTCACTAGTTTCCATACTTAACATGTATTAGCCACCTAAACGAACATCAATAAAAAGTTAATATATATTCTACAATATTCTTATATTTTGAAATCTTTATAACTTTTAAAGTGCATACATGAGTGATAATGGTAAGGTGTGGAATGGCAGATAATTATGTTGTGACAATTGTGAATTATATGAGGTAGGCAATACATGACATAATATAACAATATAAAAGTCAACAGTAATAAAATCCAAACAAATTTTAACCATTAGACTAGGCCAGTTCTTGAATGCTACGAATACACAAACTTGTGTGTGTGTATATTGTGGCTTATAAATAATCATAAACATAAAAGCCAACATTAAAAAACATAAAACATACATATATATAATAGAATTGGTATCTAGACATAGTCTTAGTCATAATTATTTTAAAATCTGATGGAATTGAAAATGCATTGCTGCATTGGCAAAAAATAATCTATTATCATATATTTATCGTAAGGTGAGATGGCTACTTTTGTCCTCAGCAAAAGCAAGAGCAAGTCTATATGAGCATGGTCCAATTTTTAGTTTATTGATGGTATAAAAATGTATTAATGAAAATAGATAATAGTAATTAGTACATTTTGCTATATGGCAATATATATTTTAAATAATTTTAGCAAACAAGGCAAATTGTAAACATCTTTTTATTGTCATTGATGTATAAGCCCTCAAAGTGCCAAAATGTATCCTCTGTCTAAAATGTGTTGTATGTTACTTCTGAATAAACATTTGGTTGCGAATTTTAAAATAGCGCACTACACACTTTGACAATATAAGTTTTGATCACATAGATGTGAAAAATATGCAGAAAAGAAGACAAAAAATATTTCTGGAATAGAAGTGTAGATTACTGCTCTTTTTCACTCTTGATATTTAATCAAATATCAGGGCAGGTTTTACAAATCGATTTGTCACATAATAGCGATTGGAATCGTCCACCTCTCAGGTCAAACATATGTGTTTGGTCTGCATGGCATGGAATTCTTTTTGGCGGAAACATGTTTCTGACAGCTACATGTGATAGTTGGGTCATTCCATATAAAATCAGTCAATTCTAGGAAAAGTTGATGCCTGACACCCTCAGAATCACCTGACCTTTTTTTGTACATTAAATGTAATATATTTAATGAAGCTACTTAAAATATGAACTTTATACTATGAATAACTTCAGAGTTATAGCCCCTTGAAGTACCTAGGGGTAGTGTAAAATATGACGATTTTTATTTCGAGTTAAATTTTCAGTCATTTTAATGCTCTCGTAATTTGATAAGTAAAAGTGCTTGCCATCCAAAATCTCAGTTTCATTCAGCTAAATTTGTTTTATAACCATCTTTGACCACCAATATGACAAGATCTATCTTAGTATCAATGTTCAAACTGCACAAGTATAATGTCTGTAGCCTAGGCTAATAGAAGCAGGTATTGGTATCATGCACATATAATCTATTTTCTGAGAATTTGTCATAGAAATGTCAAATATTTAATTTTTGTATTTTCTTTGAACGTTCATATAGCCATGTGGGATAGGTGGATGTTGAAAACAAATTGTGCTATGTGAATCAAGTGCACATGCACCGAAGCCAGTTCCTGTTAGTGCGACACAATTTGGCATGACAAAGATACATATGATGTCACTGAATGTTCCTATTGTACAAGACAACAACTTTATGAAGACAATGAAGTTGACCCTCCAAAATATATGCCCTACCGAAATATATACTAAGGGTTTCATATGACGCAGGAATCCTGCACATTTGATGCAATATTTTGCTAAAATACTCCTAAATAAAATATGTGTGTGTCATGGTTGACGCAAAATATTTCCACTGTCTATAATTTTTTATTTTTTTAAATACTTTAAAACCTATTATTTATAAGAAGAAAAAACAATGGATATACATGTATTAGTGGAATAGTGTATAATGGATAGAATGTAATATAAACAAGACGGTTATTCAGTTAATTATAATAACTGAAATAATAATTAATATGCTTGACTCCCATTTTTGAATGCTAGACACCCAAAATAAAGCCCTGTGGCTGTGAGTCATGATGACTCCCATTTTTCAAATGCTAGGTGGAACCCTGTATACTTATACAATATCATAAATTAAGCCAAAAAGAAAGGAAAGAAATGGGTGGACGAATTGTCAAATGTTGCTTTTGGGCTGTGGATGAAATGTACCTTGGACGACTAATCAAGAATTTCTTTAAGAAAGCAGAATGTTGGTGCTCACACAGAAATAAGAGGAATTTCAGAAGAATGGGATCGGTCAAAGATTCAAACTGGTAAAAATAAAGATCTTTAGGAGATAGCTGAGATAAAATAAATTCAAAATACTAAGCAGATAGTAAATGAACGATGTGATCCTAGCAAGAGTAAATGAACCATGTAAATTATTTATGTCTTGAAAACCTATCTAATCCTAAGAATAAACTCAAAATTACCGCCACAAAGTTGTTGTCGTTGCTTAATATTTCCTTCTTTGTGGAGGAGCCCCAACTTTGTTTTAAGTTCATTTTAGTTTTCCCTTGAACTTTGTAATACATGTATATATAAATGTGTGTATGTGTGTGTGTGTGTGTGATGGCCGTAGCCAGGCCACGAAATCTACAGGGGCGAGAACATGATAATTTGTACTGACAATAGGGCTCTCAAGCCCCGTCGGTCATTTAGTGTAACATTAAAAAAAAAAAAAAAAAATTAAAAAAAAAAAAAAAATAACAGGGCGAGCGCCCCGGTTGCCCCATAGCTGGCTACGGCCATGCCTTCAATGGAATAAAAACCATTATTTGTTTTTCGACTTATATTTACGTGAGCATAATACATTATTATTTTTAAAATATTGATAATAAGCGAAATGCTGTGATTAAACTAATACATACATACTTACTCCTCAGGATTGTCGAAAGTAATGGCGGAAAACGTCCTCTGACTTACAAGCGGTTCCAGACCATCTTGTCTGGCATGGCCCTGCCCCCTCACGCCGAGCCTACCCTAAACGCCAGTTCCATTGGATCATCAGTGACGCCCATTTCTGATCGTGATGCGGAATATTCCGTGCCTACGCTGGAAGAACTGGGTAATTAAATTGTGATTTTTGTTTGTATTGTTGTTACTTTTGTTTCTGAACATCAGAATTTGCCAGTGAATAATTCAATGATGAGTAAAAACAAACATTTATGGGAATTATTGGGGGGGGGGGGAGAGGCGGCTACAGCCCCACCAGCCCCCCT